>CAUYLG010033541.1:0-18503 GCA_963573385.1 Cacajao melanocephalus
GCATTCTAGCCTGGGCAATAGAACAAGAATCCCGTTCTCTCTCCCTCTTTCTCTTCCTCCTTCTTTCTCTCTTACATTCTTTTTTTTCTTTCTTTCACTCTCACTTTCTTTCCTCTCTTTTTCTTTCTTTCAAAAAAAAAAAGAAAAATAGATTGAATTCTTGCTGAAATTAGCAAGAATGTCTACAGGCCACAGGGAGAGTCCTCTGAAGGGGCCTTGACTTCAGGCCTGCACACGCTGTGATTGTCCCTGCAGAGACCAGACCTGGGCTGTTCCCAGCAGCAGCACCAAGCCCACAGAGCAGAATCGCACACTGGGAACAGAATCTCCCAGCCTGTCCCAAGATCACAAAAGAGCCCCCACAGTTCCACACTTGTCTTACCGCTCAACACAGAATGGCCAGGAGTAGGGGAACGTTGCCCTGAATGCTATCAGCACCTCCGGTTTTGCCCTCCTGATGAGTGTGTTGGGGAAATTCAGCCCCAGCTCCACCGAGTTGTTAGCCTTCAACTCTCCCTAGGAAGCCCCCTTTCTGGTCCAAGTGCAAACCTCTAAATCAACTTCTTCTGAAAAGGGTCAGATAGTAAATATTTCAGGCTTTGCAGGCCTTATGGCCTTGGACACATTTACTCAGCTTTGCTGTTATAGCTTGAAATTAGCCATTTTGTGCTAGGTACTCAGTATACAATAGTGCATACAACACATGAGGCCTAGAGAAGGTCATGGCTGCATGATTAGATGTTATATACATGTATGACTCACAGGGTTCCAGGGTGGTGGGGACACTAAGGGAGATGCAGTCACCTTGGCTGGGAAAGTTCAGGAAAACTTCAGGGAAGAAAAATGCCACAGAGTAGTAAAGGGTGTGGAGTACCTCCCTGCGCAGGCAAGAAGGAAAGGGCCTTCCAGGCCCAGGAGGTAACCTGTGCAAAAGCACGATAGTGTGAAACTGCATAGTGTGTGGGGGAACTCCAGAGAACTTAGCAAGGCAGAAGAAAAAGGAGAGTAGGGGAAACTAAGCTTCAGGCAGCAGGAAGGGTCCGCATCGTGGAAAGCCATGCATGAACTCAGACTTTCTCCTGAGGGTACAGGGAGCCCTAGAGGACTGTTCACTCTAGTTCAGATTTGCATCTAGTTAGACCTATGACTCTGGTGTCCTGTGGAGAGTCTAAAAGCAAGAATATCCAAGAGGGGGATGCTGCAAGAGGGCAGAAGAGCACTGAGAAGGTCTGAACAAGGGCCGTAGCAAAGGTGATGGAAGCCAAGAGGTCAAAGCCACAGGACTTCGTGACCATGTGCAATTGCATTACTGATTCCAATTCTTCACCTCTTCTCCTCTCCGCACCCTTTGCCTTTTGACTTTGCAGCTTCTCCCACCGAATGAGCAGAGTAGAGATTCAGCCATGTGACTTACTTGGCTAATAGAGTAGGGCAGAGGTAACACTGCGCCATTCCAATCTGGTGCCTTGAGAGGTTCTGTGTGTTTTTACGGACCTGGAAGAAGGAGGAGAGACATGTGAAACAGAACCACCCCAGCCAAGCCTGGCACAGATCACTCGGCCCCCAGTGACAATAACAATTGCTTTAAGCCATTTACTTCTGGGGTGGTGTGTTACCCAGCAATAGTTAACTGCTAAGTGACCAAGGCTTTAGGGATGGGAGGAGAGGAAGGAGTCAACACTCACTTCCAGATAATTGTATTAATGGGATAAATGGAGATGCTATTAACTGGAATATGAAATATAAAGAGGAGGAATGGACTTCGGGGGAGGTGCCAAATTCAGTCTTAAATAAGATGAATGTGAGACAGTGGTGGAGGAGCCCTAAGGAGACATTCCACAGTCAGACATGGGGGTTTGAAGACATGGGAGAGGGATTTGGGCTAGAGATATGGTTTCAAGAAGCATCCGTTTATAGGGAGAAGTCATTGGAATTGTAAGAAGAATGGGAGGAAAAAGTTGACCAAGGATGAGTCCTGAAGGAAGTCCTACATTTATGGGTCAGGTGCAAGCATTTGACTATTAAACACATGCACCCCTCATACGTCTTTATATCAGTATCTAGTATATAGTAGACACCTCACAAGTATTTCATGAAAGAAATAATCAGTCATTGAATGGATTGGTCAGATTTGGGCCAATCAATCCATAAGTCTTCTCACACACCAATCTCCTAAGAAAGTTGAGGCCGCCCCACATGTTCCTGGCTTATGAGTGGAAAAAAGAAGGGGAAGGCCGGGTGCAGTGGCTGACGCCTGTAATCCCAACATTTTGGGAGGCCAAGGTGGACAGATCACGAGGTCAGGAGTTCGTGACCAGCCTGACTAACACGGTGAAACCCTGTCTCTAGTATAATTACAAAACTTAGCCAGGAGTAGTGACACACACCTGTAATCCCAGCTACTCAGGAGGCTGAGGCAGGAGAATTGCTTGAACCCAGGAGGTGGAGGTTGCGGTGAGCCAAGAGTGTGCCATTACACTCCAGCCTGGGTAACAGAGTGAGACTCCATCTCAAAAAAATAAAAAAAAGAAAGGAGAAAAGAAAGGTAAAAAGCTGTATTGCAGATTTAGTCAGTCACGTTATTTGTTCCAGTCACTCTACTCAAAAGCAAAGGTTAGCGATTGTGCAGAAAAGAGTTCACACAGTAGGGCTAGGACTGCTAGCCTTAGAACGGCCTGTTTGGCTGGGTGCGGTGGCTCACGCCTATAATCTCAGCCCTTTAGGAGGCCAAGGCAGGCAGATTGCCTGAGCTCAGGAGTTCAAAACCAGCCTGGGCAACAAAGTGAAACCCTGTCTCTTCTAAAATACAAAAAATTAGCCAGACATGGTGGCATGCACCTGTAATCCCAGCTACTCGGGAGACTGAGGCAGGAGAATTGCTTGAACCCAGGAGGTGGAGGTTGCAGTGAGCCAAGATCAAGCCACTGCACTCCAGCCTGGGCAACCGAGCGCGACTGCAACCCCATAAAAAAAAAAAAAAAAAAAAGGCCTGCTTACAAAGCTTTTGTAAGCAGGTCCTTGGCTGGCATCTGGGAACTTGAATGGTAGACAGTTCTTTATTCTGATGCAAAACTTTGTCTAGAGGGTGAGTGGCTCGCTGTGCCTAAACCATTTGCATGAACAATATGGTTTATGCTGATACCTGCTTTTCTTCTGGAAAGCCAGAACTTTGGTACTTATTAGACACAGGGTGCCTAGTGGCCAGCTTCCCATAAAAACCCTTGGCACTGGAACTGAATCTCTAACGAGCTTCCCTGATAGACACATTTCACAGGTGTTATCATGACTCATTGCTGGAGGAATTAAGTGTGTCCTGTGTGACCTCACTCAAGACCACTCTGTGAAACTTGCACCTGGCTTTCTCCAGGCTTTACCTCGTGTGCCTTTTCCCTGGGCTCATTTTTCTGTGTATCCTTTTGCTGTAATGAACCACAGCTGTGACAACAACTACATATTGAGTCCTGTAAGTCTCCCTAGCAAATCTGCCATGAGAGGGATATCGGGGACCTCCAACACAGGTATCGTGTTTAACAATCACTAGCAAACAGATTGAAAACCACCAAACCCGAATTCAGCAAACATATTTTTCCTTATCCTAATTGATTTACATCATCACTTTCACCCCCACATATACCAAAATTTATATAAGCCGCATTAATATTAAAAATTATTTTTTTAATTGATAAATCTCAAAAGAGAAAATTACAGTGACAGACCAGGTGCAGTGGCTCATGTCTGTAATCCCAGCACTTTGGGAAACCAAGGTGGGCGGATCACCTAAGGTCAGGAGTTCGAGACCAGCCTGGCCAACATGGCGGAAACCCCATCTCTGCTAAAAATACAAAAATTAGCTGTGTGTGGTGGCAGGCACCTGTAATCCCCAGCTACTAGGGAGGCTGGGGCAGGGACAGGAGAATCACTGGAACCCAGGAGGTAGAGGTTGCAGTAAGCCGAGATCGTGCCACTGCACTCCAGTCTGAGTGACAGAACAAGACTCTGTCTCAGAAAAAAAAAAATGTAAAAGAAAAGAAAATTACAGTGAGAAATAGATTATATTCATTTTCCTTTTTACTTGCCTTACTGTGCTAATCTGTGGCCACCTCATTTGGCCTGGATGTTTAGCTCATTATTCTCAACCTGTGTGTCATATATCACTGCAGAGCCTTGAATTCATATGAGTACTAAATACTCTCGGTACAGAAAAACTCCTGTATAGTTATATTTGTCTAACTCTCATCTCTTGTAGATATACAACTATTTTTCAAATGTGTATGAGAGCTTGAGGTTAATAAAACATGGGTTTATGTAAAAGTGCAATTGCCTTTGTAGTAGTGAGCATGGCTATTTATAATTCTATGAAATGAAATAAAATGACTTTTAAAATATATAATAGGCTAGGAAAACAATAAAAAGTGATCCTGGTATTTCAGAAATGGTGAATGTTTTTGAAAACTATACACCAGATTTGATCTGAAATGAAACAATTTCACAGGAAATTGCTGAAGGAAAAGACCACTTCAAAGGGAGAAGCTGTTCCAGAGAATTCCAAACTCAAAGGCCTTAAGTAGAAGAGAGAGTAGACTCTGGTCATTCAGAGAGGGCATGACTAGACGAAGCACTCAGGGCAGCCAGGCAGCTCGGTCCTGCCCCTCGTCCCTGGACAGACAGCATTGAGGCCAAGAGTGTGGAGCTGTGTCCAATGTGGCCAGTGAGGCCCTTGGACCACACTGGCCACAAGGGAGGATGGGGTGCCCAGGAAATTGAGCTCCCACCCAAGCTGTACTCCTGAAGGTGCCCCAACCCTCCTTCATAATCACCATGGACAGGCCATGGGGAACACAGGGCTCAGGCATCCTGGAAGTGAGGACACATCAAAACCCCACCAAGCACTTACAGAAAACCAACACGTCAGAGAGGAATCACACTCAACACACGATGGACTAAGGGTTCAGCAGCACTCAGAACAGGCTTCCGAAGACGAATGAAGTATCTCTTTCAAATGAATCAAATACCTCAAAAATTCAAATGTTAACCATCAAAATCTCACAAATAATATATGAAACTATTTTCCCTCTGGATATAGGTAGTCATAGCATAGTATATGAAAGTGAAAACAAAATAGAACAAGAGTGACTTGATCAGTAAAATCAAAGCTTTATTGAAATATCAGTAACATGTACAGATCTCCAGTAATTACAGTGAAGAAATAAGAGAAACAAGATAAATAACCTTCAGAATCAGAAATATACCTAATTATAGATATGGAAAAGATGTTTTTAAGTATAGGAAAAAATTAATTTTCTTCAATAGAGTTTTCAATTTAGGTAAAATAAATTATTTTCTTGCAAAATGACCTCGATGTATTCAAGAACAGACAGAAATTCTGAATGGACTAATTTTGGAAGAAACTAAAATAATGGTCAATAATTACACTCCAAATAAGCACTACCTTATGAAGATTTGGAGACCAGTTATACCAAATCGTGAATAAACAGAAAATACCTAATTGTATGAAATATTTCAGACTAAACTTCCAGAGAATGCATCCCAATTCATTCCATAAGGTATCTATAACCATGATACCAAAACTGAATATGTATAACACTAAAAAATATCCTGCAAGCCAATCTCATTCAAGCTCTTAAATGTGAAATTGTTAAATAATATATTTGCATATAAAATGCATCAATGTACTAAAATACTAATATATTATCACCAAAAAAATTTCCCCAGAAATATATGAATAATTGAATATCAGGAAATCAGTAACTGTAAATCATCACATTAATAAATTAAATGGATAAAGACATGAGATTATCTCAACTGATAGTGGAAAAGCATTTGATCAAATTTTACATCCTTAACCCCCCAGTAGGCTACAAATAGAAGAAAACTTTTTTAATCTTACAAAGCTCATCTGCCAATCACTCACAGCAGACATCACAGATAATGATGAAAATATCTGAAATATTTTCTCCAAAACAAAAATTTAAAATATGAAGATAATGGTTATCACTCTAATTACACAGCATTGCACTGGAGGATCTAGTCAAGGAAACAAGGCACAAAAATTAAATAGAATGTGTGATTATCAGGTAAGAAGAGGAAGACTTGTCAGCATTTACAGACTATACGTTCGCCTCTCTGGGAAATCCAGGATAATCAGATGACAAAAGCATTAGAACTAATCAGAGAGTTTATTAAATTTGCCAACTTTAAGATTAAAGTCTTTAAATCAATAGCTTTAAAACACAAAGAAATTAACAATTGGAAAAATGTAGTGGGATAGAGTAGGAGGTGGCACATTATGGTCCATGAGCCAAGCCCATTCTGAAACCTGTTTTTGAAAATAAAGTTTTATTGCAACATAGCTATACCAGTTTGTTTACATATTGTCTAGGGCTGCTTTCAGACTGCAATGGCAGAGTTGGTTGTCTGAAAGAGAGATTATATGGTCCTCAAAGCTTAAAATATTTACGATCTAGCCCTTCACAAACAAAGATTGCCAGCTCACGGAATAGAGCATCTCATTCTCATTAACAATGAAATTTATAACAATACTCAGAAATAAATTTATAAATGAGTGGACAATTTATCAATTAATAGAAGTATAAAACTTGACTAAGGCATAAGACAGATTTTAAATAAGCTTGAATGGAAAGACTCAATATTTTAAAATTTCTACTCTACTCCAAATGAATCTATAAATACAAAGTAATCATTCAAAATTCCAACAGGAGTTGGTTAAACTTGACAACTCTAATTCCAAAATTAAAAATGAAGAAGAAAATATAGGCCTTTCACTTCAAATAATGGCAAACCGTTTTGCTTTATACCAACTAACACCCGCAGCACCTCACAGACAAAGATGGACACAGTATTTAAAAGCCACTTTTTGGAACTCAAAGTAGATCTACACCTTGATCTAGCAATCCCACTACTGGTTATCTACCCTAAGAAAAAGAAGTCACTATATCAAAAAGACACTTGCATGCTTGTATTTATAGCAGCACTATTCATAATTGCAAAGATATGGAATCAACCTAAGTGCCCGTCAACTAATGAGCAGCTAAAGAAAATGTGGGGTGTGTGTGTGTGTGTGTGTGTGTGTGTGTGTGTGTGCATATATATATAATGTAATACAGTTGACTTCTCAACAGCAATAGTGGAAGACAGAAGACAGAGGAGTGGTATTTCCAACGTACTAAAAGAAAATAACTGCCAATCTAAAATTTACAGCCAGTGAAAATAAAGACTTTTTTAGAACAGCAAAAAAAACCAAGGGACTTCACCACTAACCAATTTGCACTAAAGAAAATACTAACGGAAATGATCCCAGATGCAATGGTGGAAATTAAGAACAAGGAACAAAAAATAATGATACATATATAGATAAACCAAAATGAACACTGAGTTTATTTTAAAAACTAATAATATTCCCTGTGAAGGCTTAAGTACATATAGAATTAAAACACAGAACAACAGCACATGAGCCAAGAGAGGAGTACATTGAGTAAAACTATTCTGAGGGCCTTACATTGTCCAAGAGGAAAATAAATGTACCAACTAATATTAGACTTTGATAAGTCAATAAAGCATATTGTTATCTAGAGAGATTATTAAAAATTGTTGAAGAGTATATAACTTCCAGCCAACAGAGGAGTAGAAGTAGAATCATGTATGTATGAATATCCCCAAGAAAACGCCAAAAACTAGGTCAGGTGTAGTGACTCATGCCTGTAATGCCAGCGCTTTGGGAGGCTGAGGTGGGCAGATCACCTAAGGTCAGGAGTTCAAGACCAGCCTGGTCAATGTGGGGAAACCCCATCTCTACTAAAAATACAAAAATTAGCCAGGTGTGGTGGCATGCACCTGTAGTCTTGGAGGCAGGAGGCAGAAGAACTGCTTGAACACGCAGGCAGAGGTTGCACTGATGGCACCACTGCATCCAGCCTAGGCAACAGAGTGAGACCCCATCTCAAAAAAAGAAAGGAAAAAAATGTCAAAAAACAATAGAAAATGGGGGAGGATTTGTCCAAACAGACGTTAGAACAAAGATTACGCACAGATTTATTTAAATGATCTGGTGTAGGCATACGAATAGTGGAATGGATTTTTATGTCACCCCAAAACTTCCTGTGTTGAAACCCTAACCCCCAATGTGACAGTATCTGGAGCGGGGACTTTGGGAGGTAATTAGGTCATGTGAGTGGAGCCTTCATGACAAGATCAGTGCTCTTATAAGAAGAAACAGCAAACAGCCTGATTCCTTTCTCTGCTCTGTGCCAAGTGATGACACAGAAAGAAGACAACTGTCTGTACTGTGGACCAAGAAAATGCCTTTCCCTCAACAAGATCTTATCATGCTGACTCCCTAATCTTAGACTGCCCAGCCTTCAGAACTGTGAGCAATAAATGTCTGTTTTTTAAGCCACCCAGCCTATGGTATTCTATTACGGCAGCCTGAACTTATTGAGATAAATAAACAGATCATAGGAATGGAAGCCAATCTACACTTTTGTGTATATATGGCAATTTCATCTACAATGACAACAGTAATGATATAATAAGGAATTAAGAACTGTTCTACATGCTTTAATGTCATACATGCATTTATTATTGGTGACAAAATATTATTTGCTATCAAAGCATTTCAAATTCCTAGGAAAGAAAGGCCTATTCAACAAATAAAGAAAACTCCATATCCATGTGAAAAAATTAACTTAGATACATAACTTGTATAATATAAAAAATAAATTCCTGTTAGATAAAAACCCTAAATGTAAAAAAAAAAATGAAACTATAGAAGAGCCAGAGTAAAACTATGAAGTAATAATTACAATCTTAGTATTGGAAAGATTTTCCTAAAACAAGACATATAACCCAGAAGCCATATAATAAAGAATTAACATTTTTAGTCTCATAAAATTTTAAAACATTTTTTGTTGAAAAATGACTCCTCAAATACAAAGTTAAAATACAAACAGCAAACAGGAGACATTATATGCAACACACTTATCTCACATAGAATTTATAGCCAAACTATATCAAGATTATATACAAATCAATGAGACACACAAGACAATAAAAATCAGACAAATGATATAAACAGGCAATTCACAGAAGAAAAATAGGAATGCCAATGATCCTATGGGAGAATGCACAGCTTCCACTAGTAATCAGGGAAATGAAAATTAAAACAATTATGAGATATGATCTTTGTACTCACTATATTGCCAAAAATTAAAAAGATTGATAGTAACAAATATTAGCAAGGATGTGTGAAAACAGATGCTTTCCGATACTTGCTGGAAGCAGTTGTGAACTTGTGAGCTCATTTGGAACCCATTAGGCATGATTGGCCAATGTTTAAATGGGCATTCCCTTTACCCTAGCAATTTCATTCCTGGAAACCCACCTGAATAAGTACTGGCATCTGCACACAAAGATATACATATAAAAGCAGTTTTTGTAGCCCGGTTTGTGAGCGCAAAATGCTGGGGGTTGGGAAATTTGTAAATGTGCATCAATAGAAGAGTAGCTAAAGACTGAAACACTGTGGGATCATGGAATTCTCTGCATACATTTAAATAACGTAGCAGACCTTCATCCGCTGACACAGAAAGATGCCCAATACTTATTGTTGGAAACAGATGCTCAGTGTCACAAAGAAAAATTAGCACTGAGACAAAGGATCTTTCAGCAACACAATTTTTACTTCCTGGACTGCAGGAAGGGTACCCTCGCTAGCTATCGTGCCACAAGAGTACAATGAACAAAGGAAAACACACAAATTTATTCCGTAAGCCTTTGGGATTGTCCTTACTGCTGTGTCTGATCTCCTTTGGCTGGAGCCAGACCTCACAATCTAAACTAAAATCCGATTGGCTAACAACTTAAAACTTTTTTAAACAGGTAAAAGCAGTGGAGAGCTGGGACATGCCTATGAGCACATCCAGCACAGATATCTTGGTTAAAGTACAAGCACATAGAATATACTACATGCCTATAAGCATGGCATGTCTAACAGATACATAGGATTGGACTTCACAAAGTTATTAGCACACTTATTCTTTAACGAGAAAGGAAACTTTAAAAAGGAACTTTTCTACTTCCCACACTTATCAAAGAGTAAAATAAAATTGAAATAATTTGCATGGTTTGGCACCATTTATATGTTTCTTACACACACACACACACACACACACACACACACACACACAGACTTTGAAAGAATGGAACCCAAGATGTTGACGTTGGTTGCTGACATGGTTTGGATCTGTGTCCTCACCCAGTATCATCTTGAATGGTAATCCCCAGTGTTGGAGGTGGGGCCCTGTGGGAGGTGATTGGATTGTAGGGGTGGATTTCTCATGAATGGTTAACTGTCCCATTGGTGCTGTTCTCATGATAGTAAGTGAGTTCTTGTGAGATCTGGTTGTTTAAAAGTGTATAGCACCACCTGCGCCATTCTCTTGTTCCTGCTCTGCCAAGTGCGACACCTCACTCTCCCTTTGCCTTTCACCATGACCGGAAGCTTCCAGAGGCCTCTCCATGATTCAGTAGTGGGAAAGGGAAGTGCTGGGTAGAGGAAGGCACGGTCCCTGGCTAGAGCGCCACCCCCACGGACCTAATTGAGGACAGGCATTCCTGCCTTCCCATCCAAATACTGCATTTCCCAAGACCACCCTGGCCCGCCACGCACCCATCTTGTGCCTATAAAAACCCAAGACCTGCTGGGCATGGTGGTTCACGCCTGTAATCCCAACGCTTTGGAAGGCTGAGGTGGGCAGATCACAAGGTCAGGAGTTTGAGACAAGCCTGGCCAGCATAGTGAAACCCCGTCTCTACCAAAAACACACACACAAAAAAAAAAATTAGCTGGGTGTGGTGGTGGGCACCTATAATCCCAGCTACTTGGGAGGCTGAGGTAGGAGAATCCCTTGAACCTGGAAGGTGGAGGTTGCAGTGAACTGAGATCGCACCACTGCACTCCAGTCTGGGCGACAGTGGTGGGGCATGGTGGCTTATGCCTGTAATCCAAGCATTTTGGGGAGGCCGAGCCAGGTGGATCACCTGAGGTCAGGAATTCGAGACCAGCCTGGCCAACATGATGAAACCCCATCTCTACTAAAAATACAAAATTAGCCAGGCGCAGTGGCTCACTCCTCTAATCCCAGCATTTTGGGAGGCAGAGCCAGGAGGATCACCTGAGGTCAGGAGTTTGAGACCAGCCTGACCAACAAAATGAAACTCCATCTCTACTAAAAATACAAAAAAATTGGCTGGGCGTGGTGGCCCACACCTGTAATCCAGCTACTCTGGAGGTGGATGCAGGAGAATCGCTTGAACCCAGCAGGTGGAGGTTGCAGTGAGCCAAGATCAGACCACTGCACTCCAGCCTGAGCAACAAGAGCAAGACTCTGTCAAGAAAGGAAAGGGAAGGAGGGAGGAAGGAAGGAGGGAAGGAGAGAAGGAGGGAAGGAGGGAAGGAAAGAAGGAGGGAAGGAAGGAAGGAAGGAAGGAAGGAAGGAAGGAAGGAAGGAAGGAAGGAAGGAAACCCTTGCTGGCAGACACATACAAGCTGCTGGACGTTGTGAAGAAGACACAACCCACTAGTCATGGAGAGCACGGTGGCAGAAGAGCACGCCACTAGGCAGGGACAGGCCAGCAGGCCATTGACCACAGGAACAATGGGGAGTTTGGCCTGAGCGGTCGGAGGAGAGCCGGAGCCGCCAAGCAGCCTGACTCCAGGAGAAACCATCTCCCTCTGGCTCCCCCATCTTCCGAGAGATACTTCTACCCAATAAAACCTTGCACTCATTCTCCAAGCCCACGAGTGATCTGATTCTTCCGGCACACCAAAGCCAGAACCCCAGGATACAGAAATCCCTCTGTCCTTGTGATAAGGCAGGGGTCTAACTGAGCTGATTCACACAAGCCACCTCTAGATGGCAAACTAAAAGAGCGCCCTGTAACACGCCACCAACTGGGGCTTCAGGAGCTGTCAGCATTCACCCCTAGACACTGACATGGGGTCAGAGCCCCACAGCCTGCCCGTCTGTATGTACCCCTAGAGACTTGAGCATCAGGACATTGAAGAAGAAAGCCACCCCCCCATCATATGCCCTGTGAGGGGACAGGGGAACCTTTCCCATTTCACCCAGAAACAGATGCCATTATGCTTCCTGTACAGCCTGCAGAACCGTTAACCAATTAAACCTCTTTCCTTTATAAATTACCAGTCTCAGATTTTTGTTGTTTTTGTTTGTTTGTTTTTTTCATACCGAGTCTCGCTCTGTCACCAGGCTGGAGTGCAGTGGTGCCATCTCAGCTAACTGTAACCTCCGCCTGCCAGGTTCAAAAGATCCTCCTGCCTCGGCATTCTGAGTAGCTGGGACTACAGGCACGTGCCACCACGCCCAATTAATTTTTGTATTTTTAGTAGAGACGAGGTTTCACCATGTTGGCCAGGATGGTCTTTATCTCTTGACCTCATGAGTCACTCACCTCGGTCTCCCAAAGCACTGGGATTACAGGGATGAGCTACGCCGCCCAGCCTCTCAGGTATTTTTATAGCAATGCAAAAATGGACTAATTCAGTTGCCCATAGGGAAGGTAGTCTGAGTAACGAATAAAGAAGTGGTGACTTTTGTGTATGAAAGAGATGTTTTGCCTAAAATTGAGATGGAAGCAAATTGTGTGTTCATTGTCTTTGAGAGCAGGCTGGAGACATTTTTTGAGAGGTTCAATGAAAGGTCAGGCCCTGGGCCTGCGAGAACTGATACCTGGGGATGAATGGGCTCCTCATCAGGGATATAAACCCTGTTGCTTGGAACATTCAATTAATAAGCCCAGATCAATTCGCTATCCCTTCATGATTAGTGAGTCATGTCTGACGGTGGGTCCAAATTATCTATGCCCCTCCACTGAGAGGATCCTGATTTTTAATGACCACATGATGCCAGACAGCAAGCTGTGTCTAGCAAGGCAACGATGAAGCAAGAAAGAAAGGTCCATGTCCGGCTAACAGAGGCAAATCTCTCTCCCAGGGTCTTTGAACAGCTCACTTCCTTTGCCGCCTGTGCTAGAATCCTCCATTAATAAGCACTAAACCTTGACTCGCATTTGGAAATTTTAACTGACCATGGTTTGCTCCGTATTGTTTAAATGTTATAAGACTGTATTGATGTAATACCTGTGAAATATATAGCTCTATAAATAAATATCCCCCTAGTGTAGCTTTTGATTGGATATTTTCTATCTCGGTGGATATTAAACAACTCATCTGGAAGCCCAGAAAACAATTTGATGTTTAAAATAGGTTTTTATACTCAAAAAATATTGAGTTAGTTCATGTACTTTTCACAATCACTCTAATGAATGAAAGGGAATGAAGTGGAGAGAAAGTGGTGTGGAAATAAACGAATTTCCAGTCATAGAGCACAAACTCAAAAACCAAAGCCAAATTCACTCCCTGTAGTGCACTTTTTTTTTCCTTCTTTTTTTTTTTTTTTGAGACAGAGTCTCCCTCTGTTGCCCAGGCTGAAGTGCAGTGGCACAATCTCAGCTCACTGCAACCTCCACCTCCAGGGTTCAAGGAAGTCTCCTGCCTCAGCCTCTCGAATAGCTAGGATTACAGGTGCCCATCACCACGCCCAGGTAATTTTTCTATCTTTAGTAGAGATGGGGCTTCACCAAGGTGGCCAAGATGGTCTCAATCTCTTGACCTCATGATCCACCCACCTCAGCTTCTGCCCGCCTCAGCCTCCAAAGTGCTGGGATTACAGGTGTGAACCACCATGCCTGGCCTAGTGTACACCTGTCAAGGGCCCTGGACACAGAAACAGAGGGCCCTGGGTTCCAGCCACCACACCCCATTCCCTGGCCAACAGAACCCCTCTCTTAAGAGGCCCCCCAGCATGCTTTCCTCGCTGCCTCGGCTGCACTCTCCTGGCCAAACCTCTGCCTGCTCCAACCCAACTGTCTCACTTCTGCTCACCCACACCAGAGAAGCTAAATGTCACCTGAGAAAATAACTTTAAGTGACCTGATTCTGATTTGTTATAATTCATGACCACAGAATTCATTCAGAAACTCAGCCCTCCAACTGCCCTTCCATGTTAATCTGGGTTCACTTTGTGACTCTCTCAGGAAACTGTTCTGCTGACTATAAACGGTGGCTCCCACCTGTAATCCCAGCACTTTGGGAGTCTGAGGCGGGCAGATCACCTGAGGTCAAGAGTTCGAGACCAGCCTGGCCAACATGGTGAAACCCCGTCTCTACTAAAAACACAAAAAATTAGCCGGGCATGGTGGTAGGTGCCTGTAATCTCAGCTACTTGGGAGGCTGAGGCAGGAGAATCATTTGAACCCAGGAGGCGGAGGTCTCAGTGAGCCGAGATCGCACCCACTCCAGCCTGGGCAAAAAGAGTGAAACTGTTCTGTCACTTCTCTCTCCTTTAATCCCCTCCCACCTCCATTTTGGCCAATGGGGTCACCTCACTCTCCACAGTAGACAGAAAAGGAAATAAAAACAGAAGCTCCCCCCTTTCCTAGGCCAACCCTGTGGGAGGTAGGTGCCCACTCTCGCACCTGTCTTAATGGAAGATGCATCCTTGCTCCTCCCAGAGTCCCGTGTGCCTTGGACCCCATCCTTCCTGACCTTCTCCAGGCATTTACTCCTCTCTCATGTTTTAAAAATTACCCTCAGGTCATTTTGCACTTCTGCTTGAAAGCCTCTGTGACTTCTTCTGTACTTAGAAAATCCACAGCCCTTGTGTTGGTGGCTGGGCAGCAGGGCCTGGCCTCTACTCACCTCTCCAGCCCAGCTCCGCCTGTCCTCCATCACCTGCTCAATCCTTTTGGCTCCTTAAACAAGCAAAACCTTCCCCCACTTCAGGGCCCTCATAGTGGACACTGTGTCCACAGCCCTGTGGCCTGCCTCTGAGTTTATCTGGAGCTGAGGCAGACAGTTCCAGCTCACTGGCCACTTCCCTAGACAAGAGCCTGGGTCTCTCTCCTTCCCAGCCTAAGGGTTTCCTCTCCCCCACAGAACGTGTCCAGCTTCCCACATGCACAACCCATGAGCATGGAGAACTGACCACCCTGGAGACGGCCCTCAACCAGTGGGAGATGGGAGTAAATAGACGCACTCCCAGCTCCCACCTGTCATCAGGATGATCCTGAGCAAACTTCACCATTCCTCAGAAGGCCGCTGCTGGACTGAGTCTCGGCTGCCCACAGTGATACCCCTTCACGAATGCACATGTTATGGGCTTTATTCCCCTTTCCTGTCTCAGTTCCCCACCTCTCAATTTGTGCCTTTTTTTTTTTTTTTTTTTGAGATGGAGTCTCGCTCTGTGGCCCAGCCTGGGGTCCAGTGGCATGATCTCGGCTCACTGCAAACTTGGCCACCCAGGTTCCAGTGATTCTGCCACTTCAGCCTCCCAAGTAGCTGGGATTATAGGCACGTACCACCACGCCCAGCTAATTTTTGTATTTTTAGTAGAAATGAGGTTTCACCATGTTGCATGCTGGTCTCGAACTCCTGACCTCAGGTGATCCACCCGCCTCAGCCTCCCAAAGTGCTGGGACTACAGGCATGAGCCACCGTGCCCCACCCAATTTGTGCTTCTTGAAATCACTTCCCAGGTAAACTACCAGTGTCCAAGTCCCTCTCATAGAGCCAAACTAGGATGCACTTTGACAATCTAAGATCCTTGTTTTCTTACATGTTTTCCACCTCTTCCTACCAGCCTGTCAGGGTAGAGCAGGTCTTTGTCTGTCTTGGTCATCACTGTGTCATCAGTGCCAGCACGTTCCTGGAGCTCAAAAAAAAAAAAATGAGTAAATGAATGACAAGCGGAAACTGCTGAATGCACACAGGCATACCCACATGCACACATATGCACAAACATTTCCTAAGTTCTAAAGAATCAAAGATTGAGGATTCTTTGTCCAGCAAGCACTGACACCAAAACCTGAGACGCTAATTCTTCATTCTCATCTAAGAGTTAACAGTTTCCCTGAGGCCTCCTTCTCCAAGGGCAATGTTACCTGCTAGTTTACATAAGCCTTTTAAAGGAAGGGAAAAAAGGTTAGTTACTTGGGATTAACACTCAAACATGCTTCTATCCCCCGTCTTTATCTCTTATCTTTCTTATTCAAGTCATTCCCAAATTGCCCATCGGAACAGACCAGTAATACAGAGTGAAATCTCTGGAGTTAAACTCCCTGGGTTCAAACCCCAGCTCAGCCTCAGTCTTTTACCATTTGTATGATGGAAATAATATGAGTACTGTATCACAAGGTTACTGGGAGATTAACTGTATTAAAATATATAAAGTGCTCAGGACAGTGTTGGCACATGGTAGGCACTATGCAGGTATTTGTCATTAATATTAGTGTTATCTCTTATTTCTCACCTTTGGGATCTGATACTGTGGACACAGCCATGTAGTCTGCCATCCCTCACCCTCAGTCTGCAGCTACCGCCCTCCTTCTCCTATCCTGAATCACGAACTTTCACCATCAAATCCAGGGTCCCAAGTGCAGGACAAAGCCTCACTGAGATATAAGACATCCCCGACTTCCATCCAAAAGCCTACCTCCATTCCCCATGAAGGGAGCTATGATGGTTAATGTTGTGTGTCCACGTGGCTGGGCCATGGTGCCCAGATATTTGATCAAACACTATTCTGGGTGTTTCTGTGTGGGTGTTTTTGAATGAGTTTAACATTTAAATTGGTGGACTTTGAGTAATGCCTTCCATGAGTGGGTAGGCCTCATCCAATCAGGTGAAGGCCTGAGTAGAACAAAAGATTGCTCTCCCCCAAGCAAGAGGGAATTCTGCCAGAAGATGGTTTCAGACAAGAACTGCAACTGTGGCTCGTTCCTGGGTTCCCAGCGGGATGGCCTGCCCTGTGAATTTTAGGCTTGCCAACCTCCATAATTGCATGCACCTATTCATTAAAATAAATCTATATACTGTTATCAAAATTAAGACTATTGAGGCAGAAATAAATTGAAAAAAGCTTTAGCAGAAGTCAAATGTGAGCATCAACCTGGAAAGACACAGCAACAAATTTAAGTGTGTTCCAAGGTCTGCTACAAGTTGGAATGCCATTATAAGAATGTCTAGGAGAAGGGCGGGGGTCTTCTCATATCAGAGTTATTATTTTTTATCAGAGGGTACAACACAGAGCTTATAATCATCAGCTACAGATTACAACATACTGACCAAAATGTCCTATACACAAGACAATCAGCAAAACTTCATGCATCAGAAACAAATCAGTGTCCGTTTCAGTGTTAACAGGTTACCTATTAATCAGTAGATCAACAATTTGAGGAACTTACAATAAGACTTGAGGGACTCACGATAAGATTTGTTACTCAGAGACAGGATGTAAGCCACAAATCATAAGATCCTTCCCAGGTGGTTACTTTGGAAGCCTGCCAAATGTGACCTGTATGTTATCATTTCCCTCTTTTGATCAAAAATCTTCCCCTGGAAGCATTGATGATAAATCTCTGCTTAGGTTAGAGTGACATTCTTTATCCCTAGGCACAGAGAAGGCTCATTCCCAGGAAGTCTCATCCCTCAATGCAGGGAAAGAACCTTGTTATTGGGACTCCATCTTTGGATCCCCTTCCATGAACACTCCCTTCATGGAAGCTGTCTTTCTCTCTCCTGGATTTTCCCTCTGGAGTCCCCTTCCACACTCTTTCATGGAAGGCTGTCTTCTCCTCCTAAACTCCGTCTCTCTCTGTTCCCTAACACTCTCATGGAAGCTGCTTTCCTCTCCTGGATTCCATCTTTCTGGATTCTCTCACTCAGTGTGAGAGTTAGCTATTTCTTTCTCTCTCCTTCTCCTGTTTCTCTCTCTCTTTAAATAAATCACTTTCTACAAACAAATAAACAAAACAAAACAAACAACAACAGCAAAAGGAAACTTGTTATTGAAGCCAGATCAGGTTGTTAGCAAAATAGGGTAGATTATGACACGAGGCTAGGTGCTGTTTTCCTGAATAATGAATCATATCCAGTTGCTGGGTGATATTATTTTGGCCTTAGCTGTTGAGGAATAGTTTCCATATTCTGGAGAATTTGGGTAAAGAGAAAGGTAAATGTCTTAATTTTGTTCACAAAAGCATACTTTACCCAATTGTTGTAAGGGAGCTCAAAAAAAGGAAAACTTTTTAGATATTGGAAAATGGAATATAAAAAGAATTATAAATGTGTCTTTTTTTAAAGTTACAAAAATTATATTAGTCCTCCATCAGTGCGGTCCCATGCGATTCTTGTTTTGTTTGATGTTGGGTTAGTGATCTTGATGTATAAGTTTTTTTGTTTTTTGTTTTTTTAATTTTTTGAAAGAAAGAAAAAGAGAGGAAAGAAAGTGAGAGTGAAAGAAAGAAAAAAAAGAATGTACGAGAGAAAGAAAGAGGAAGAGAAAGAGGGAGAGAGAACGGGATTCTTGTTCTATTGCCCAGGCTAG
>CAUYLG010033542.1:0-60167 GCA_963573385.1 Cacajao melanocephalus
TTATATTACACCTATTCTAAAAGTGACCATATAATTGGAAGTAAATCGCTCTTCAGCAATTGCATAGCATTTCACAGATTCAAATGAGATAATGGTTGGCTGTTTGTTTGTTATTTTCTTCCCTTATTCCTTCCTGTCTCCGTTGTTAAGCACAATTATTGGCATAAAAGAGGTCTTCAATACCTATTTTAGATTGCATTCCAACCTGGGCAATAGAGCAAGATTCCTGTTCTCTCTCCCCCTTTCTCTTCCTCTTTCTTTCATAAAAAAAAAAAAGGTCTATTAATCATTACCTTTAATCAAACTAAGTATCAACCTTTTCCCCAACCCATAAAGACTTCATGTCTCTAAATGGTTCCTAAATCATGAAAGATAACTTGAAAAATTTTAAATACATCTCAAGGTATTAGATGCTTATGCACTCTACGTGGGTCCAACTTTTACTGCCCAGAGTTTCTTGTCATGGTAGTGTAATGTCATGAAAGTCTGGTTGCCAGATCTTTTTGTTTTTATTTGTAACAGAGCTAAACCTTTTAACAATTATATTAACTTCATCTAAGTTATTTGCCAATGGTAATAGAATGATATATATGCTTTATTAATGAAAATAGTACTTCTGCAAAATTTTTTTTGTAAGAATTCCATAAATACCAAGGAAAAGAAAACACTCAAGGGGTTTGGGAAAGAAACGCCTTTTATTTTTACTTTAAATCTATATAAGTTTAATTTATTCCCAAACTTTCTAAGTTCTTCCAGAGTTCCGGCCTTCATAATATTTCCTGATTTTTCTTCTTGAGCTCTGCACTGCCTCAAAACCTATCCAAATGATCTAATTCTGTGTTACTTGTATTTACTATAAAGAACAATATATAATCAATATTATATCACTAGAATTATGAAGCTCTTCATAAATTACTTTTTAAAAAAACTCCAAAAGAATTAAGCTATTTTATTTAACATGTAATAGATCGTCACAAAGCAAGTTCATATGTTTAGTTTTCTGATATCCTAATGTAATTCCATAAATCTTTTTTTTTTTGAGACAGAGTCTCACTTTGTTGCCCAGGCTGGATTGCAGTGGTGTGATCTCGGCTCACTGCAACCTCCACCTCCTGAGTTCAAGTGATTCTCCTGTCTTAGCCTCCCGAGTAGCTGGGACTACAGGCCCGTGCCACTACGCCCGGCTAATTTTTTGTATTTTTAGTAGAAATGGGGTTTCACCGTCTTAGCCAGGATGGTCTCAATCTCCTGACCTCGTGATGCATCCACCTCAGCTTCCCAAAGTGCTGGGATTACAAGTGTGAGCCACCGCACCTGGCCTCCGCAAACCTTTTAAATTTACAATTTTATATAGTTTTCCATCAGGGAGGCAAGATATGTATCATTTCTTTTTATATTTAACTAAAGGTTTTAAGAGGGTTTAGTCTCTAAATCAGTAACAATTTAGTCATAACACCATACAAACACATTTAAATATTCAGGAAAGAGATTTTTAAGATTATTGCTTAGTCTTATAAAATGGTGAATTTTAACCAAATTGATACCTCTGTATTCTTATTTATATTTCCTATACTCTTACAGCATACTGCTTGGCAAGTAATGTAAGTTTTGACATAATTAAAATATTCAAGTAGTTGTGAACAAATTCTAATTTGTTAAACAATTCATGCATTCCCCTTTACTTACTATACTACCTCAGAATGAATCCTCCTTGAAAAAGTAATCATCCCACATAGAAAAACCTGCAGAGCTTCATCTCTTCCTTAAATATTTTCAAGTTATGTAAGAACACAAATCCATGAAAAAACTGATTAAAATTAGACATTTCATTCTGCTTTGCTAATTATGGAATAATAGACATTAAAAAACATGTTCCTTAATATTTCTCTGCTTAACAGAGAAATAGAAATACTGCAATTGTGGTTATGGGCTATTTTGCAGTCTCTTCAAGTACAGAACACAGCTATGGTTCCTACCAGTAAGGAGAAATGAATAATCAATCTTACATAAGACAAAAGAAAGATGAGAGGCACAAAAAGACAAACTAACTGACTTTGGCTTTTAAGGACTTAATTTTAACCCTGAAATGCCAGATTCAGTAACACAACAAAACAAAACATTACAGCGGCAAGCCGCCACTTCACACAATATTAAGAATTCTGAAATACGTAGTAGCCTTCCTCCCATCTCCCACTCAGTTTGTTGTGTCGTCTTTTTGTTTTTCCTCCTTTTTTGCTGCAGGCACTTCAAGACTTGCCCACTGCATCGGTTCAGCTTTTCTCACAGTGATCTCAATCTTTGTTGCAGTCATAGATATGTAACTTCGACTTACATCAATCACACCCCATAATTTCACATTTTGATCAAATTCTTTCTCTCCTTCAAATACAATTGTGCACATTTAACAATGTGCTGTTTGCTTCTACTTGACTAAGTTCTGAAAGTGAATTTTTAGTGTGTACTGAAATGGTAACTTCATCTCCAGTCTGATGCCAGTCATGACTACATGGAACAACTTTTTTCCAGCATCGTTTTTAGTCCACATGTGTTTCCCTGTTGACAGCCCTCTTGGGCTAAAAATGTATTAAAATCAGAAGTTTTTCTTCTACAACAGCTCCAGTATTTCATCCCCTCATGGAAAATAGGTACTCCAGAATGATATACACCGACTTCTTCTAGACTCTCTAGGCCCCGATATGTCTTTGAACACCCTTCATTCTTACATGAGATCCCAATCTTAATTTCATCTTTGTCTTCTTTTTTCTTATCTTCTTCATTCCCTAATGATAGTTTAAGTTTATTAAGTGCTTGTTTTAGGGAGGCAGATATTTTTAATTCCAAATTTGTTATTGGTTCATCTGGGCTCGGCCTTTTCATTGCTTCTACTGGCTTAGGGGCTTGAATGATGTCTTCCTGAAATTTGGGTTTCAATTCAGATAGTTCTTTCTTCTCAGTATTCTTGACTTCAGGTTTGACTGGCTCAGGTAGCTTTTCACTGTCATATCTACCTTTTGTACAGCATACGATGCTTAAGAAATCAGAAAAATCATTTGTTCTTCACTTACAGCAAGACCAAACCTTTAATGCGTCATGAAAAACTGGAACACCTGGGTGGTATGTGCAAGCATCATCGGAATTGGTCTCAGGATTGAAGGGCAGACCACAGCCCCAGCTGTAGCACAGCAAAGCCATTTTCTCTTCCCACTGTCACAGGCAAGGCCCAAACACCGGGAACGGAAAGAGGATGCGTTAGCCACTCCTGTGTTGCCAGCACCGGTCTGTCAACTGCCATTTTAGTTTTTTCTTTCAGTGACTATTTATATCCTTTGCCCATTTTGCTTTTGGTCTTTTCTGTATTTTTAGATGTTGGAGATATTAGTGTTATCTGTGATATAATTTGCAAATATATTTTTCCATTTGTCATTTGTCTTCTGACTTGGCTTGGCTTTTAGCGGTTTTTTTTTTGTCTTGATGTTTTTGTTTTAATGTAGTCAAATTTATTCTTTCTTTTTGTTCATTGTTTCTGGACTTTGAGTCATAGGTGGAAAGATTATTCCAACTTCCAGATTGTAAAAGAATTCATACGCTTTTCCCTGATAATGTGTGATTTCACTTTTTATGCTTAGCTATTTAATTCATTTGGAATTTATCTTGTTACATGGTATGAAGAAAAGATCTAATTTTATATTTTATTTTTTCCAAGTGGCCATCTAGTTATCCCAATACCATTTATTAAAAGTCAACTTTTGGGCTGCACAGTCATAAAACTGAGGAGGCAGAGCCGAGACGGTCAGGACTGCTCGCTAACTCTATGAACAGGTTTAAGTTTTTGAAACTGAAGTAGGTCTACATAGTAGGAGCTCATGTCTTTTCTTGTAAGTAAACCAGAGCAAATCAGGACCAATGAGGCGATCTCAGAGTCAATAGCATCCTTCTCTTATCAGGAGATCATGAGTAGCTTTCTGCCAGAGGGATGGTGTTATAGCTGCTCACTGTGATAGGCAAAGGATTTGAGGACCTGACGACTGAATCTTGCAAGGTACAAACTAACGGGAGAGTATATGACTGCATGGAGGATTAACCTGGAAGCTTGTTCCAGTGAGATGGTAACATTCTTGCAGGGCAAGCTGCATGTCTCTAGATTCTTCAAACATCCCAATATTGTGCCATATCGAGCCACCTTTATTGCAGACAATGAGCTGTGGGTGGTCGCATCATTCATGGAGTATGGTTCTGCAAAGGATCTCATCTGTACACACTTCATGGATGGCATGAATGAGCTGGCGATCGCTTATATCCTGCAGGGAGTGCTGAAGGCCCTCGACTACATCCACCACATCGGATATGTACACAGGAGTGTCAAAACCAGCCACATCCTGATCTCTGTGGATGGGAAGGTCTACCTGTCTGGTTTGTGCAGCAACCTCAGCATGATAAGCCACCGGCAGCGGCAGTGAGTGGTCCACGACTTTCCCGAGTACAGTGTCAAGGTTCTGCTGTGGCTCAACCCTGAGGTCCCCAGCAGAATCTCCAGGGTTATGATGCCAACGCTGACATCTACAGTGTGGGAATCACAGCGTGTGAACTGGCCAATGGCCATGTCCCCTTTTAAGGATATGCCTACTACCCAGATGCTGCTGGAGAGATTGAATGGCACAGTGCCCTACCTGTTGGATACCAGCACCATCCTAAACAAGGAGCTGACCATGAGCTCTTCATGCTCAGTGGCCAACTCTGGCCTGAATGAAAGCCTGACCACCTGCACCCCCTGGCCCTCCAATGGCAACTCGCCTACTCACCCTTACCACCGAACCTTCTCCTCCCACTTCCACCACTTTGTGGAGCAGTGCCTTCAGTGCAACCTGTATGCCAGGCAGAGCACCAGCACCCTCCTGAACCACTCTTTTTCAAGCAGATCAAGTGATGTGCCTCAGAGGCTTTGCCTGAATTGCTTTGTCCTGTCACCCCCGTCAATAGTTTTGAGGGCAGCCAGTCTCTGGACTGCAGTGGAATCTTTGGCCTGGTAACAAACCTGGAAGAGCTGGAGGTGGACGATTGGGAGTTATGAGCCTCTGCAAACTGTGCGCACTCTCCAGCCAGGAACACAGAGGCCTCCCAGAGGTCCTACCTGAGTGCTGGCCACATTCCCACCTTCCTGGGCAGATTGGGTAGAAAAGACATTCTTCCAGGAAAGTTGGCTGCTGACTGATTGGGAAAGAAAATCCTGGAAAGACATTTCTTCACTGCTCCAAGGCTTTTGAATCTCAACAACCAGGGATTGGGAGGGTCCAAAGCTGACATTCCCAGTCCTGTGATCGCAGGTGACCTCCGCAGAAGGAAGAGATGCTACTCTGGCCCTGGAAGCTGAATTCCAAGACCAGGGTTTGACTCATTAACCCCGAGGACCGCCACCTCTTCCCAGTGCCTGCAACCAGCCTTATTCTATTTAACTTTGCTCTCAGATCCTATAGGTCAGTGAAGAGCAGGTAGTAAACTGCCTGCCTCCCTTCCCCTACACCTCTCCCTCATAATTGCAGAGAAGGGTATTTCTGTCTTTTTATACACAGACTAAGTCTGAGACCATCCATCCTGATCGCTATTCTGGCTTGGGCCCTAACACCTAAATCTTTCCCACGGTTTATGTGTGTCTCATTCCTTTCCCACCACGAACCCATCTTAGCGCCTCCTGCCAGGTGCCCTGGTGCTTTCTCCAAGGGCCATCAGTGTCTTGCCTAGCTTGAGGGCTTAAGTCTTTATGCTGTGTTAGTTTTGTTGTCAGAACAAATTAAAATTTCCAGAGACACAAAAAAGTCAACTTTTCTCCTTCTTACTCTAGATGTCACTTTTATCATATGCTAGATTGTTGTGTCTGTTAGTTCTATTTCTGGACTTTCTATTCTATCACATGTTCAGGCCATCTATTCATGTGCCAATATCACAGTTTTAATTACAGAGGATTCATATACATTGCTTTAAAAAAATTATTATTGGCTGGATACAGTGGCTCACACCTGTAATCCTAACATTTTGGAAGACCGAGGTGGGTGGATCACTTGAGTCCAGGAGTTTGAGACCAGCCTGGGCAACCTGGCAAAATCCCATTATTATAAAAAAAAAAAAATAGCCCTGGGTTGTGGTGTGCACCTGTGGTCCTGGTTCCTCAGGAGGCTGAAGCAGGAGGATCACTTGAGCCCAGGAGGTGGAGGTTGCAGTGAGCTGAGATCACACCACTGCAAACCAGCCTGGATGACAAAGCAAAGATCCTGTCTCAAAAAAAAAAAAAAAAAAAAAATGCTGAATGTTCTTTGCCCAAGGGTGAGGATGCAGTAACTTTTTGCCTTAGAATTGGTCGACTGTTAATCTGTTCAATGTCCTCTCAGTGCTGACAGCAACAAATACACCTGAGAAAGCTGAGAATTCTGCACAAACCTCACATACTGTTTCTGGACTCTTCCCTGCATGTATGTAATGGTTAAAAGCATAGTCTTTAGAATCATGATATTGAATCCAATTTAAGTTGTTTATTAGTTGTGTGACCTAGCCTACTGGTCTAATATAAGTCTATTGAGCTCTAGTTTATTGAGCTGATCCATGAAGCTCTCCAAGCCTCAATTTCCCTGTAATGGGGATAAGAGTATCTCATGTGGTGGTTAGAAAGAGTAAATGAGATAATCCATGTAAAATCCTGCTATGGTGTGTATTATTAGCTTATGACTTATCATCACAATTAGTTTTGAGGGTTACTCTCTAGAGTTTTACCTTTCCCTCCCCCCACAATGTCTTCCATTCTAATAGGCAATGTCATTTTGCTGTTAGTGTTTGTTTCCTCCTAGCAGTTGAGTTTTACTAGCGCCAATGGATGTGGTAGGTTTACAAAGGTGATAGTGATGATGAGCACTGAAGGTCTTCATGTACAGCAAAGTTGTGACTTTGATTTCTTCCTGCCATCATATTTAAGAATAGGCAGCCATTTGGAAATGCCATTTTGAAAAAGAAAAGGGATTACAGAATCAGAATAGTGCCATATTGCAACCCCCAATGATCTAAGTGGTGAGCAGCAATAGCTGCAAAAATCACAAAAGGAAAACCAGGCAATACATACTTTCTGATGAAAAACACACTACATGTATGATCTTGCCAAATGAATCAAACCTGAATTTGATTAAGCCTCTGGATTCCAATCAGCAGAAAATAAAAAGGGCAGAAGGATATGCTGATTTGTACCATAAATATGCAGTTGGCAAAATGCAGACTATGGGAAATTCCACAGATCAAACAGCCTAGATTCTGCAATAGAAAAAGTATAATCAAAAGAAAGGGATGCAGGGGAAATCTATAGATTTAAAAAGGCCTAAAAATATATATTTCATGGGCTACAATGTAGGGGAGAAAAATCCAATGTCAAAAATGGGCATGAATAAACTATAGGGTCTAGGAATATGATCTATTATTAGTCAGAGTTTTCTGTTTCTCTGGATATGTATATATATATATATATATATATATATCCAATTGGTTATGTTTCTCTGGAGAACTCTGTGTGTGTGTGTGTGTGTGTATGGAGATTATATATATATATATATATATATATATATATATATATACAGACACACATATATGGGGTAGGGGGGCAGGATTTAAGAACCTGGCTCACACAATTGTAAGCCCTACATCACCCATGGGTACCCTGTGTTCAGTGGCGACAAAGGAATGAGAAAAAGACAGATTAAGAGAGATAGTGGGACCAGGGGGCTGTCACTCATTACTTTGGAGGAGACAGTGAAGGCCCTGAGCTCTGATCATCCACACTATTTATTGGTTACAATCACTTTGATCTATAGAGTAGGGGTGGAGTGATGGTGGAGTGAATCAGTGAGCTGGAAGTGAATAAATGTGCCGAAACTGATGTGTCATTCTAAGGATTGATAACAGTGGTGGTTTGGGAATTTCACAAAACAAGAACATGTGGTTATCTTTAGCCTATTATCTATGTGCTACTGAAGGAACTCAGGCCTTACAAGGAGCCTACAGGTCTGGCTACGTCATAGTGCTATGAAGGGGTTTTATGTCCTTGAGCACAATGTTTATGGTAACAGAGCTTAGGTCACCTTGCACTGGAACATGAGGTATGAAGAGGCCTTCCTCCTCAGAGGTCTCCTGCAGCCTAATGCAGTTGTTGTTCCTTGTTATGTGTTGCACATAACAATTTATGTAGGCATTCTGTAAGTCCTTTCTCCTTTGCTGCTTTTCCCAACATGGCAACCTCAAAATCTGCAGGTAGGCCTGCAGGCTGGAGACCCAGGGAAGAATTGCACATTAAGTCTACAGGCAGTTTGCTGTCAGAATTCCCTCCTCTTCAGGGTAGGTCAGTCTTTTTCTATTAAGGCCTTAACTGATTGGATGAGGCCCACCTACATTATGAAGGGCAATCAGCTTAACCCACAGTTTACTGATTTAAATGTTAATATCATATGAACACTCTCATCACAGAAACATCTTGAATAACCTGTGACCAAATATCTGGGTACCATGGCCTACCCAAGTTGACACATAAAATTAAGCATCACAGTATCAAAACATGCACATTTAGGTGATTATAAAGTAAAGAAATATAGGAAGTGAAGCTATCCAAGTCAGGAAAGGCGCTTAATTTTGAGAGGAAGAGGGAGTTTGTAATTATGACAGGGGTATAGAAAAACTTGTAAAGTGGCTGGGACTAGTTTTATTTCTTAATCTGAGTGTTGGTTGCAAGAGTATTCAACTTAAAACAGATTATATTTAGAATATGTAATATAGATATTTATAGTATAAAATAATTATTATTAACTGTAGATTTCCCTGATGTGCTTTTTCTGTATCTGTATTTAGTTTAAAATAAAAAAAAAAAATTAAATGTTAAGTATTAAAGAGGGTTTAAACAAAGCTATGTCAACCCTTTTTTTTTTTGAGAGAGAGAAAGAGAGTCTTGCTTTGTGGCCCAGGCTGGAGTGCAGTGGCATGAAATCAGCTCACTGCAACCTGTGCCTCCCTAATTCAAGCAATCCTCCCACCTCAGCCTCCTGAGTAGCTGGGACTATGGGCATGCACCACCACGCCTAGCTAAACATTTGAGGTTAAAATGTAGAGCGTATAATAATGACCCTGATTTTTTGTATAGCTCACTATCTAATGAGAAACAACCTTAAAAGAGTTCTACAATGTTTAAGTAGCACTACTACTGTTTGAATTAATATATTACTTGGTAACTACTTTTGAGTGAAAGCTCTTACTTAAATGAATAATATTCAGTTTATTTACTTAAAAAGTCATTGTACTGAATTATATATATATGCATTTATTGTCATGGGAATATTGTACTGGATGGGTATTATGAAAAATCACTTATCCAAATCCTTTTTTTTTTAGGGCAGAACAGCATGGAAATTATCTCAAAATAATATTTGACTTTTTTTCTTTTCCTTTCTTTCCCTTCCTCATCTCTTTACCTTTCTCCCATTCTACTTTCTTTCTACTTTCTGAAAGTATCAGGAAACTGACAAAGTTAAAGCTTTAGGGGCCCCACTTCCGTAAGTCCCGTATTAGAATTCTAGTAGAGTCCCTAAAAATGTTTTTGCTTGGTTATGTTTTTGTAAAGTTGGCAAACTTTGGTCAAATGTTGCCTCATATCTGTTGCTACTAAGTAGCTACAAGCATTTTTGAGATTCAGCCACAATGAAATTGAGTAGGAGATTCAGTGATTAGGGCTAATAGAGTATGTTTATCAGTTCATGTTCACTTCTATGTCTAGATAGGTTGTTGCTCCCTGCCCTGGTATAGGAATGGTTTCCAGGAATACTTTACTAATTCATCCTGCATGGTGACATGAAGGGGTAGGGTCCAAGGGTCACATCGCTATGTGAAGATGTCACATAGCAACAGGTATTGGAAATAAATGTGTAATAAATGGAAGCTGAAATAAATGTAAGTAGAGGCTTCAATTCTCATTCATGCCTTATTGGAACAGAAGAAATATTCTCAGTAATGCAGACCATGTTAATTATAAGCACAATTTTTTGTGTTTTGATTAAAGTCATACAAAATGAAATTTGTCAAAATTCCTATATTTATGATCTATGTTTATGATACTTTTCCAGCTTTCCAGAAATTGTAATCTGTTGTGATTTCTCATTCTAAATAATCACTTCTCTACTTTAAAAAGGCAAGCAGAGGACAGGCATACCATATGTAACTGTTGCAATCTATTCCCAATACTGTATCTTCCAAATATTTATTTTGTCTTGAAAAATAAGAAAATTGAGGCTACTTTTTGAATGACTAATAGGTATTTATGTAGCTCTTTCCTTTTTACAGAGGAAATGCAAATGGTAATTGAATGTTTTTATTTACTGTCAGTGTAGCCCTTTTTTTTTTCTTTTTTTTGAGATGGGGTCTTTGTCTCTCAAGCTGATGCAGTGGTGCAATATCTGCTTACTCCAACATCTGCTGCCTGGGCTCAAGTGATCCTCCCATCTTAGCCTCCAGATTCGCTGGAGCTACAGGCACATACCACCACAGTGGGCTAATTTTATATTTTTTTATAGAGACAGGGTTTTGTCATGTTGCCTGAGCTGGTCTCAAACTCCTGGACTCAAGCGATTCTCCACCTCACCCTCCCAAAGTGCTGGGATTACAGGCGTGAGCCACCGTGCCCACCCCAGTGTAGCTCTTAATGAGATATTTCTTCTGCAACAGTGAGGGAGAGGTGATTGGCTCTAATGTTCCTCTGGCCTTATTATAGCATTAAATACAATAAAGGCACTAACTAGAACCCTGCTGGGTGAACAAGGTTTATGACTAGATCACTTATTCTTCTACATTTAGGTCACATTAAACAAACATTATCTTAAGGAAGAAGAAAAATAGGTACTACAAAATCTAACTGAAATGTTCCTCAAGCATATTTTAAATATCATAATTAAGTGCCTATGCCTCTTTGAGTGAAAACTACTGAGATTTTCCTCAAAGAATAATTTTTGTTTCAATCATCATTTCTACCTAGAAGATACTTTCACTATTTTCAGGGCTAACCTGTAACATTTGAATACAGTGTGATTAAAACTGTACTTTTTGGGATAATGGATATATATAGGCTGCTTGGAGGTCTAGATGTGAATTAAATAACTTGGCATATGCTGAATGCGTCAGGGCAAATTTCTTATTTCTCATATGAAATGTACACTAATTTCTGTCCTGTTATGTCCTGAAAGAGCCTGGAAATATCAAGATTTGGCACTCCAAAAGCTGCCTGAATTATAGCAGCAAACTCCTGTTCTGTTATTAAACTATCCATGTTAAGATCAAAAAGCTTAAAGGACATTTGCAGAATCTTTTCAGTGTTGGCGGGATTGCACAGGACAGTCAGAACTATTACATACTCTCTGATGTCTATCCTGCCATCATTATTCCTGCCAAAGAGGGCAAAAAGTTGTCTCAAGGGCTCTGAAATTGGGAGTTTTAAATAACTTAAAAATTCTTCAATTCCTATCTTCCCTCCTTTTGAGGCAAATGCAATTGCAGCATATTCATCCAAATGCTGATTAATATTACCCCAATCTAACTTCAACTTCTGGCTAATGTTTGTAAAGTCCACCAAGCCAGCTTCTATGTGTAGTTGAAGGTTACCTGCGGAGATCATCAGTCTGCAGTCTTCCTAAGTGTGCTCTGTCACAGGCACCCCCAGAGCATTTGTCATGTTGATGCATACTATATTAACAAAAAGGATGGGTTCTTTTCTTTCTTCATCATTTGGGATATAAACAGGCATAAATGCAACTTCTACCTTGGTGAAGGGTTGCCTGAGGGTCAACATACAGGCCTGGAAGCATGTAAATCCCTGCCACGTCCAGATTGCCGTGTCCAGGGTGTTACGGTATCTGAGCAGCACTGGCTACACAGGAACACCTGGACAGAAGGCCCCGAGTTTAAAAGTGACTAGACAGCAGTGATTGGTGCACACACCTTCTAGGAAAATCAGAATCTGTGGCCACTTCTTTCCAAACGTCACTCACTTCAGAATTTCATTTTTAGTATCTTCCTGGAATTGGGGTCTTCTCAGATCACAAACACTGGCTGTGTTGACGGTAGGAATTTCCCAGCCAATGAGATCTGCACATTTTGACTTGCAGAGACCACTGAGGGTAACCCCACCAGCACACGGGATTCTTCAAAGAAAGTGGAGCGGAGCGTGGTGCTGTAAGGAAGATAGGGACCTCGTCTCGGGTTGCCTTTTTCCCTTTCACTTTAGCCAGGAACCCAGCTAAAAAGAGAGTCACCTGAAGCATGAGCTTGAGTACTGGTTTCACCAGTTTTCTTCTCCAACTCTTGGTGGGGTTGCAGGATTTGAGCAGGATAGCCAAAGGTGGAAAGCATGGCCACTGGCCAGAGGAAGAGGATGGCAATGCAGGACATTCGCACCCACGAGGATGATACAGGTCCAGCACCATGCACTGATGCATGCCTGCTGAGAGTACAAGGACTTGATTATCTCCTGCGTGATCCCAGACTCCCTCACCTCCAACTCGGAGTCTGTGGACTGCAGAGCCGTGAAGCCGACTTAGTAGACTCAGGCTGTGGGTGGCCTAGATTTGAGGGCAGCCTTTGGCATGCACCCCTTCCCCACATCCAATTGCTTTGTCTGTTTCCATATAATTAGAACTCTTAGAGGCAATTGTAGGTTAATAGAAAATGCTGCCTTACCTTTAAAATCAGAAAAATCAAAGATGGCAAATGATGTAACAGGGAATTCAAATCATATCACCAGCACAGTCTTTTCTCTTTTTTGTGAATCTCTTGCTTTTGACATGCTTAATAAATTATTTTCACATAGCAATTTCTGATGTTAAATTAGGCATATATTATATACTACCAGGGATATGTTAATTTGAATAGATTAATATTATTAATAATTGCAACTTTAATTTGGGTGCCATTACCTGTTTTTATTTACTGTGAGCTGCTGCGGCAGCTAGTAAGTCAAATTCACCTACTTGCCCTACAAATATATTTCTACAGCAATAGTAATAACTGTTTATCTTAAGAGGTTTAACTGATGGCACCCTTGAGGCTTTATATCTGTCAAGTACTTTTCCATATCCATTGAAAATTAGTACATTCATTATTATAGGCCAGAATTGGCCATGGAATGTTTGATTTATAAATTCTTATTATTAGCCCACATGAACTTGTCACCTTCCTAAACTGACGTAAGTAGCAACAACAACAAATATTAAAATCACTTTTGTCAGTAACAGGTTTTTATCAAAATAAGTGAGGATTATTTTAGTATGTCAACACTTCCCACTTTTTCCCTTGTTGCTGCCCTTCCAGAGGGATCAAGAAGAAAGCAGCAGGTTGGTATGAACCAGGCATTTTTTTCTATACATTGTGGCATTTGCAACTCTGACAGTGCTCTATAGACTATTTCAGTTTTTGCTAATTGCTAATTTGAATTCCTTTTCTCTCCCCAAGTTAAAAGTCAAATTGTAGGGTCCTGAAAGATGTTTCCATCTATCGAAACATACCAGGTTACAGCTGAAACAGAAAAATGGTGTGAATACTGAAGTCTGCTACACAGTATTTGATATAAGTGGAACGATCATGGGCTTTACCACCAGATGGCTCTAGGTCGGATCCTAGCCTCCCAGCACTTACACTATGGGCAATGGCAAAGTTACATGTTAAATCACATTTTTACCACTTACACATTGGTGATACCTACCTTGCACGTTGTTATGAGGCAACATATTATATAGAGAATTGGACTTTCCTTGTAAATACAAGTTGCTATGATACAATAATGAGAATTCTCAGGGACATTCTACTTTGTTCTGTCATGATCAGAACTATGCTTAATGAGGGAAGCAATCCTTTCACCAATTTAGAGCTTATTTGGGAACACAGTGTAGTCTGTTTTGTGATGTAATTTTGGCAGTGTTACTGGTTGCCTCCCATGTTAAAGGAGAACAACCCAAGAGAATGAGTAGTAGTCACTTGAGCTGGTATTCTTCTCTATTCTGCAACTCTTTTCCAACTTGTACTTATAATGTTCATTTCTACTTTTGAACCCTTGTTTAATTTAACTGCATTCTATGTACGCGTCTTTTTTTTTTTTTTTTTTTTTTTTTGAGATGGAGTTTCACTCTTGTTGCCCAGGCTGGAGTGTAATGGCGGGATCTTGGCTCACTGCAACCTCTGCCCTCCACCTCCCAGGTTCAAGCAATTCTCCTGCCTCAGCCTCCCAAGTAGGTGGGATTACAGGCACCCACCACCGTACTTGGCTAATTGTTGTAGTTTTAGTAAAGATGGAGTTTCACCATGTTGGCCAGGCTGGTCTCGAAGTCCTGACCTCAGGTGATCCACCCACCTTGGCCTCCCAAATTGCTGGGATTACAAGCATGAGCCACCATGCCTGAGCCTATGTATGCTTCTTAAGGGAAAGTTTTATGTTACCACCTTACCTTTTATATCTTCCCCCACAGTGCCTAGCAGTGTGCCAGATATAGTAGTCATTTATTAAGCAAATATTTGAGTGCCTACAATGTGCCAGGCCCTTATTCTAGACTGGGTATGTATCAGTTAACAAAACCACAAAAAAAATCCCTGCCCTGTGGAACTTAGATTCTAGTGAACATAAGAAGTGTAGTATTCAATTCTTGTTGCACTGAATGGGGTAAATGGATCCTTTCCTTCCCTTTCCCTTTTGCTTTCCTTTTTCCTTTCCCTTCCCTTTTCTAATCTGACAGGGTCTCACTCCATTGCCTAGGCTGGAGTGCAATGGCCCAATCATGGCTCACTGCAATCTCGAGCTCCTGGACACAAGTGATCTTCTCGCCTCAGCCTCATGAGTAGCTTGGACTTAAGGTGTGTACCCATATGCCTGCCTAATTTTACTTTTTCTTTATTTTTTGTAGAAATGGGGTTTCACCATGTTGGGCAGGCTGGTCCCAAACTCCTGCCCTCAAGCGATTCTCCTGCCTTGGCTTCCCAGAGTGCTGACATTACAGGCATGAGCCACTGCACCCAGTCAGGATGTCAGCTTTAAAAAATGGTTTAATCTTCCCACTATAAATAGTATATGGCCCATTTTAAAAATGCATATTCATTTAGTTATATTTGCTTTCAAACTAATAGATATACTATAAATCCAAAAGAGATTTGATAATATAACTTTTTAATGGTTAAAAAATAGTAAAAAGAACTTTCGAACAATAGAATGAAAATTTATATCATTTGCAGGTTTGCCTTATAATATGGCACAGCTAATCTTTAATATACATTTGTAAAAGGCACCATATGTTAACAGAGCTAAAAAAAAAAAAAAGCAAGAAACCAAAACGGAGCCACTTACTCCAAACTTCCTTTTTGTACAAGTGTATACATTTTAAGGCAGATGCTTATCTGTGCAAAATACACCAGGAGAAAATCAACATTGTATTATGTGTTCACACAATCTCAGATTTTTTTCAATACCATTTGTCAGGATATTTATTTATGATAAAGCACATTAAAACAGTTTTTTTCCTAATAAAACATAAAGTTGATGAACAATTTTAAAAAATTATTTAGAGATTTCATTACAGACCCTTCATAGAAGTTAAAGAAAAGTCAATCTTTTTTTCTTGTTTCTTCTTTTAGAAATGTCCATATCAATTTGTTCACTATGTCAGGTTGGTCTTGCTGAAGCCAATGACTGGCTTCTGACAAAATAGTTAGCCTGAAATAGTTTCTAACATAAATCTTTGTGACTTCAGCCATTTCAACCTCCATGAATGCGTCATTCTCTCCCCACAGTAGCAGTGTTGGAGTGGTCACCATGTGATGCTTGAGAGGCAGGCAGCTATAAAAACAAAACATGTGGGCTTGAGATTCCCTGTAAAAGTTAAAATGACATTTTCCCATAATGCCCTATTAGGCCATACATTCTCAAAGAGGGCAATCTTGCCTCTAAAAGGGTGAAAATTGGATTCTTAGGAGGGTGAAAAAAATCTTACCCTTTGCATATATAAAGCATGGATATAGGTACAGTACATAAACAGATATTAAAATTTCACAGGGTGGGGGTGATTGGGGAAAAATGTCTAAAAAGGCTCCTTAGGAAAGTGATAATGAAAAAATGATTGAGAAACAATGCATTAAGTAATCAACCTTTACTATAAAATATTTAAAAGACTATTTAAGAAAAGGTCCAATAAAATTTAAATTGAATAAGGCTAGTAAAATGTATAATAAAAGCTATAAGTTAAATATGAAATTCATCACTATGAGGAATAATTTGTTTTAAAAGGATACCAGAATTTCTGAATGGTGTGATGAGAAATTTAAACTATTAATATGTTACTGTTAGCTTTATTTTAAACTTTTTAGATAATCTGATGCATTTTATGTGAAAATTGGAACTGAAACTAAAAAAATATACTTGGACTGAGCTTTAATATTATATGATACTATATTTTGCAAAAAGATTCTTTTTTAAAACAAAGGTTTTGTTGTATATATATATGTGTGTGTGTGTATGTGTGTATGTTCTTTTGTTTGTTTGTTTTTGAGACATCTTGCTCTGTTGCCAGGCTGGAATGCAGTGGCACAATCTCCACTCACTGCAACCTCTGACTCCCGAGTTCAAGTGGTTCTCCTGCCTTAGCTTTCCAAGTAGCTGGGATTATAGGCATGTGCCACTATGCCCAGCTACTTTTTGTATTTTTAGTAGAGACAGGGTTTCACCATGTTGTCCAGGATGGTCTCAATCTCCTGACCTTGTGATCCACCCACCTCAGCCTCCCAAAGTGCTGGAATTACAAGCATGAGCCCCCGTACATACATATATATATATGTTTTTAAAATTAATTTGAGATGGGGTCTCACTATGTTGACCAGGCTGGTGTCAAACTCCTGGCATCAAGCGATCCTCCTATCTTGGCCTCCCAAAGTGCTGGGATTACAGGTGTGAGCCAGCATACCTGGCCTATATTTTCTTAAGTACAGAAAACTATGAAGAACAAAAATAAAATCGTTTATAATTCTATTATCAAAAGGTAATATTTTGGTCATTTTTCTATGCATATACTTGAAACCATACTATAAATATAATGCAATGTAAACAATTTATACACAGCACACATACGCAAGTTTCACATTCAATTATATCAAGAATTTTCTAGTTTCATAACATTTTTCAAAAATAATTGTAAAAGATACTAGTTCATGGCATAACCCATAAATGACTTGACTATTCCCCTATAATTGAATATTTAGGTTTTGTGGTATTTCTCCTTGTTTTATATTATGCTATAATAAGCATTTTATGCCCAGATTTTTCTTGGCATTTCCGATAATCCCTTTGGGCTACAGCCTGGTTGTAGAATTCCTGAGCTAAAGGGAAAAAATATTTTCAAAGCTTTTGACATCTTCTGTTAACTGTTTTTCAGTAAAGTGGATGGCATTAATTACACTCCTATGGATTAAGAATGAAAATGAACATCTAACTGTTCAGCACTGAGTCATATTTTTACTAGTAAATTAAAAAGCCTGATTCGTGGCAATTTGGAGTTGACAGCAGGATATTATACATGCCCTCCAAAGACTTAACTTCTGACTCCACACAAGTGGCCACCATTTGGTTGTAATGCTCTTAAAAAGTAAGTTCTTTGTGAATGGGTAAATTGATAGAAAATATATTTTATACTTGCTAATTGATGAGTTAGAATACAAACTTTAGGGCAGGGCATGGTTGTAATGCTTTTAAAAATTAAGTTCTTTGTGAAGGGGTAAATTGATAGAAAAATGTATTTTATACTTGCTAACTGATGGATTAGAATACTTTCTTTAGGGCTGGACATGGTGGCTCAGGGCTGTAATCCTAGCTCTTTGCGAGGCCAAGGTGGGCAGATCACCTGAGATCAGGAGTTCGAGATCAGCCTGGCCAACATGGTGAAAACTCTTCTCTATTAAAAATACAAAAAACCAGCTAGGCCTGGTGGCTTATGCTTGTAATCCCAGCTACTCGAGAGGCTGAGGCAGTAGAATCACTTGAACCCAGGAAGTAGAGGTTGCAGTGAGCTGAGATCTCACTACTGAACTGCAGTCTGGGCAACAGAGTGAGACTCCATCTAAAAAAAAAAAAAGGAATACAAACTTTAAAGCCAGTTATATTCTAAAGCACAATAATGTTCAAAACCAAAACATTTTCTAACAGTTTTCTGCATAGTTTAGCAATATCTGTGCATAGAACAATTTAATTAGTAAGGTAAGGGGAGTTTTAAAGACTATTAGTCAAAGAGCAAAGAGAAATATAAACTCTTCACCAGATCAAAATAGTGGTAAAAGAGAGGAGTTTCCAGAAAACAGAAGAAAAGCATATTCTCTGGTCCTGAGGTTTCAAATTATTAAATTTCACATTAAATATGTTACAAATGAAATAAAGTAATTAATAATTACAATGATATTTTGGTTTTTATCTGCTGACTCATTTGATTTCTCAACTGGTTCAAACATTAGGGAGCAAAAAGAGGTGCTATTTGTCAGATTCCCCCCAAATACCCAACAGTACATGCATTTCTACAAACATATAAACGTGTTTTGGATGCATTTAAACTGTATATATAAATAGTATCATACTCTACATATCCTTCTACAACTTGTTTTTGTGCCTTAACATATTTTTAAGATTTATGCCTTGATGATGATGAGGTAGGAGGTGGGACTTGACTCTGGACCAGATTGAAGACTGGCTGAAACAAGTAAGAGGCATCAAAAGCACTTCTCTATAAAATATGCCCACCAGTGCTATGACACTTTGCCATGACTGTGGCAAAACCCAGAAGTTACCACCCCTTTTCTAAAAATTTAGAAGTTAGAAAATTAGAAATTACATGCCCCTTAACTTGCATGTAATTAAAAGTGGGTATAGATATGAATGCAGAACTGCCCCTGAGCTGCTACTCTGGGCACACTATCTATGAGTTAGCCCTGCTCTGTAAGCAGCAGTATCTCTGCTGTTGCTGTACACTACTACTTCAATAAAAGTTGCTGTCTAACACCACCAGCTTGCCCTTGAATTTTTTCCTGGGTGAAGCCAAGAGCCTTTCAGGCAAAGTCCCAGTCTGGGGGCTTGCCTGCCCTGCATCAATGATACATGAAGTTCTACTTCACTCATTTTCATTCCTATATAGATTTCCATCATATGACTTTACTGCAATTGATCCATTCTTCTGTTAATAGACATTTTAAAATTTCTAATTATTTTGATAATTGAAATAATAACTGAATTTATTCTTGTACATATCCATTTATGCACATGTGCAAGAGTTTCCTTACAGTACATTCCCAAAAATAGAACTGCTTTTCAGAGTGTACACATCCTCAACCTTATTTAATATTGTCAAATTGTTTTTCAAACTGACTGTATGCTCCACAAGCAGCATATAAGAATTCTCTTTGCTCTACTTCACTGCCAACATGTTCTCAAATGGTTAATTTTTCTCCAATCAAATGAGTTTGAAACATTTTACTCACCAGATGTGCTACATACTGCTCCACAAAACTTCTTCCCTTCCACTATAGTGATTTAAAAAATCCAATTTCTAGCAGGACAATTGGCTGCCCAGAATAAAGACTGACTACATTTCCTAGACTTCCCGAAGCTAGGTGAGGATGTAACGTGTAACTTCTAGCTCGTGCCCAGCATGCCCTCTCTGACCCTTCCCACTTTCCACTGACAAATGCAGATGTGGTGGTAAGCCACCATGGACCACACAGACAACGGCAACACCCTATGGATAACAGAACAACAAAACAGAAAGCGCCAAGGCTTCTGACCCAAGAATAACTTATACCTGTGCTGACTTCATGGAACAAAGCCACACCAGTCTAGACTTTTTACTTGTGAGAGAAAGAATTTCTAAGCCACTGATATTTTATATCTCTCTTACAACAGTAATACCTAGGTTCTCTATCTGACTACCAGTAGGGTTCAGCATCTTTCATGTGTTTATTAACTGTTAGATTCCTTTTCTGTGAATTGCTTTCTCATGTCCTTTATCCATTTTTTAATTGAACTACTTTTTTTTGTATTGATTTGGAGGTATTCTTTATAAACTCCAGATATTAATTCAAAATTAATTGTGTATTACAAATAACTTCTCCCCACCTAAGGTTGCTTATCATTTTATATCTTTCGACATATAGATATTTTTAAATATTAATGAAGTCAAATGTATCAGTCTTCACAATTTTAGAGCTATTTGTGCTTTATTTAAGAAATCTTCCCTACCTGAGGTCATGAAAGTTTTATTTCCTAGACATTTTGAAGTTTTGATTATCATATTTGGGTTTTTATTTCCTTAAAGTTTATTTTTATATTTTATTTTATTCTATTATTTTAGATTCAGGGGGTACACATGTGGTTTATTACATGGGTATATTGTGTGATGCTGAGGTTTGGGTTTCTACTGATCCTGCCACCCAGATAATAAACATAGCTCCAATAGGTAGTTTTTCAACCCTTGCTGTCCTCCCTCCCTCACCCTTTTGGAGTCCCACTGTCTATTGTGCCCATCTTTATGTCCGTGTATACCCAATGCCTGAAGCTTACTTTTTGTTTGGTAAAATAAAATATAAGGACCTAATTTAGCTTTATTCTATATGCATATCCAATTATTGCAACAAAATTTTTTGAATCTTCACCACTGGTTTAAAATGCTATCTCTGTCATATGAAGTTCCCACATAGATGGTTCTGTTTTGGGGCTTTCTTCTCTGTTTCATTAATCAATTTGTCTATCCCAGAGTGAACACCATATTCCATTTATTTTATAGCTTTATTATAAGTCTTGATACATAATAGGGCTATTCATCCGCCTATTCTTTTCTTTTTTTGAGACAGGGTCTTGCTCTGTTGCTCAGGCTAGAGTGCAGTGGCATCATCTTGGCTCACTGCAAACTCAAATGATTCTCGTGCCTCAGCCATCGGAGTAGTTGGGATTACAAGCGTGCACCCAAAAGCCCAGATAATTTTTTGTATTTTTAGTAGAGACAGGTTTCACCATGTTGGCCACACTGGTCTCGAACTCCTGACCTCATATGATCCACCCACCTCAGCCTCCCAAAGTGCTGGGATAACAGGAGTGAGCCACTACCCCTGGCCACCTATTGTTTTCCTTAAAATGATCTTGGCCATTCTTGGTCCTATGCTCTCCCATATAAATTTTAAAATCAGCTTGTCAAGTTTCATTTAAAAACTTTCTTATGGTTTTCACTGAAGTTGCATTAAGTTTATAGAAAAATTTGGGAAGAAACCAATAACTTTATTTTTTATTTTTAAATTATTAATTTAAAACTTCTCTTTTTTTGAGACAGAGTCTTGCTCTGTCACCCAGCCTGAAGTGCACCAGCAGGATCATAGCTCATTGCAGCCTTCAATTCCTGGGCTCAAGTGATTCTCCTACCTGAGCCTCATGAGAAGCTGGGACTGCCGAGGCATGCCATGACATCTGGCTAATTAAAACACAATTTTTTTTTTGTAGACACATGGTCTCACTGTGTTACAGGCTGGTCTCTAACCCCTGACTTCAAGCAATCATCTCACCTCAGCCTCTCAAAGTGCTGGGATTACAGGCATGAGTCACTGTACCTGGCCCCAATAACTTTATGATATTATAGTTTTCCACTCATAAACATGATAAACCAGAGCTGATTTTCAGTAGTTTATACCAGCAAGTCTGTATCAATTGTGAAGTTATTAAACTACTTCTCAGAAGGGCAGGGTGGTTCATATCTGTTATCCTAACACTTTGAGATGGCGTCCTTTGAGGCCAGGAGTTCGAGGCTGGAGTGAGTTGTGATCATGCCACCGCACTCCAGTCTGAGCAACAACAGAGACCCTGTCTCAAAAAACAACAATAAAAAAAACTTCCCTGCTGTTTGGTAAATAGCAACTACTCTAAGCCCATATTCTTTAAAGTCTTAGAATAAATTTTGATAATCCATAAAGGTCATCTTTTGTTAGAGTCATTCCTATATGCTTTAGAATTTTTTGTTGTGTTTGCAGGTGCATCTGTTTAAGAAATATATGTTTTATAATAGTTGTTGGTTTGTGAGACCATAATTTTCTATCCTGAGCTTTTATTTATCAACTTTGTTGAGCTGTCTTAATTTTGATAATTTTTTGTAGATTCTCCTGGTTTTTCTAGATATATAAACACATTATCTATGAATTATTATGGTTTTATTTCTTTCCTCCCTGATTCTCAAAATTTTTTCGTTTTTTTTTTTCTTATCTTACATGCTGGCTAAGACATAATATAGTGGTGAATAGAAGCAGTTATAGCCGTCAAGTTTATCTTTTTTTTCTTTTCTTTTTGAGACAGGGTCTCGCTTTGTCACCCAGGCTGGCATGCAGTGGCATAATCTCAGCTCGCTGCAACCTCCGCCTCCTGGGTTCCAGCGATTCTCGTGCCTCAGCCTCCAGAATAGCTAGGATTACAGGCGCTTACAACTATGCCTAGCTAATTTTTTGTATTTTTAGTAGAGATTGGGTTTTGCCATGTTGGCCAGGTTGGTCTTGAACTCCTGGCCTCATGCAATCCACCCACCTTGGCCTCCCAAAGTAGTGGGGTTCCAGGCGTGAGCCACCGCGCCTTGACCCTCAAGTTTATTTTTATTCTTTATTTTCAAAAGGAATGCTTTCAGTGTTTCATCAAAAAATGATGTTTACTATAGGTTTTTAGTAGACGAAGTTCCCTTCTTTATTGTTGTGGTAATGGAAACATAATATGATTAACAAAAAGACACCAACTGGCACAGGGAATATCAAATTTCATGACAAAAGAAAAAGAAACTTACCAAGATGGTTTCATAAATAAAGAGATAACAAATTACTCTCTCAGATACCTGTAGAACTTTCCAGGTCCTCCAAATTTTCCCATGGAAATACAACTGTGGAAAGTACTACAAATGTATTACTTACTTTGAAACACAAAGTAAGTAATAGAGGTTTCGTATCTCCTTGGCCCCAACTCCTGAAGAATTTTCTGTGCCTGCCAGCCCTCCAGGTGCAAATAACCAGTACAAAATACCCTTGATGTTTTATTATTATTATTATTTTGTTGGACAATTGAGTAAAGCAAAGGTCAATTTCCCAGAAATATCCCTTAGCAGATGCAGGCTTATCCCGCCTATCTGAGGTCCACTCCTTTCTCTTCTATTTCTAGATTACTAAGAATTGTTGCATGAATGTGTGTTGAATTTTATTAAATGCTTTTTCTTAATTGATGTAGCTGGTCATATTTTCCCCTTTAATCTGTTAATGTGGAATTAAATTAATGGATTTTTAATGCTAACCCATCCTTGGTTTAATTTTTTAATGCATAATGAATTCAGTTTGATATTTTACTTTGAATTTGTGGATCTATGTTTATAACATAAATTGACCTATAATTTGCCTGTCTTATTCAATCTTTGTTTTGGTATGAAAGTTATATTAGCTTTATAAGATGAGCCAAAACATCTATTCCTTTTATAATATCTGAAGGAATATTGAATAGTGAGATTTTCTGTGGTAAAACTTACCTGTAGGCCAGGTGCAGTGGCTCACACCTGTAATCCCAGCACTTTGGGAGGCTGAGGCAGGCAGATCACCTGAGGTTAGGAGTTTGAGACCAGCCTGGTCAACATGGTGAAACGCTGTCTCTACTAAAAATATAAAAATTAGCTGGACGCGGTGGCACACGCCTGTAATCCAAGCCACTTGGGAGGCTGAGGCATGAAAATCACTTGAACCCAGTAGGTGGAGGTTGCAGTGAGCCAAGGTCGCACCACTGCACTCGAGCCTGGGAGACAGAGCAAGACTCTGTCTCGAAACAACAACAAACTTACCTGTAAAACCATCTAGGCTTCTATGTGTGGGTGTGTATTTGTATGTGTATGTGTGTTATTATAGATATGCTTTAAATTCATATTGGTTAGCTGTAAGTCTTTCCATGTTTTTGAATTCTTCATGAGTAGTTTTGGATAAGTTATGTTTTTCTTTAAAATTATCCATTTTGGCGTGGTGGCTCACACCTGTAATCCCAGCACTTTGGGAGGCTGAGGCAGGCGGATCACCTGAGGTCGGGAGTTAGAGACCAGCCTGACCAACATGGAGAAAATCCGTCTCCACTAAAAATACAAAATTAGCTGGGCATGGTGGTACATGTTTGTAGTCCCAGCTACTTGGGAGGCTGAGGCAGGAGAATTGCTTGAACCTAGGAGGCAGAGGTTGAGGTGAGCCGAGATTACGCCATTGCACTCCAGCCTTGGCAACAAGAGCGAAACTCTGTCTCAAAAAAGAAAATTGTCCATTTTGTGAAAGTTTTAAAACTTGTTAATTTAAAATTTATACCTTAATGTCTGTTATATTTGTATTAATACTTTTGTTGTTTTTGTTGTTGTTGTTTTGAGACAAAGTCTCACTCTGTCACCCAGGCTGGAGTGCAGTGGCATGATCTCCGCTCACTGCAACCTCCGACTCCCGGGTTCAAGCGATTCTCCTGCCTCAGCCTCTTAAGTAGCTGGGATTACAAGTGTCTACCACCATGCCCCGCTAATTTTTTTGTATTTTTAGTAGAGACGGAGTTTCACTGTCAGGATGGTCTCTCTCTCCTGATCTGGTGATGCCCCCCACCTCGGCCTCAGAGTGTTGGGATTACAGGCCTGAGCCATCGTGCCTGGCCAATAGTTATATTTATTCACTGCCTTCTGGTTCCTAACTTTGTTTATTTGTGCCTTCTGTTTTTTCTTAACCATTCTTGCCAAAAGTTGATCCATCTTAGTAGTCTTCAAATAATTGGCCTTTGTTTTTTTCCACTTCTGTCTATTGTGTCTTTGTTTTTTATTATATTAATTTTTGCTTTATATCTAAATTATTTGCCTTCTAACTTATTTTTATTTATATGTTCTTTTTCTAACTTCTTAAATTGAACTCTTATCTCACTAATTTTCAATCTTCTTTTCTAATATAACCCTTAAAGCTATATATTCCTCAGTATTATTTTAACTGCATTCCTCATGTTTTGAAATATCACTTTTTCTAAGTTTTTACTAATTTCCACAGTTTTTTTTTTTACCCACAGTTATTCAGAAGTCAAATTTCTGAATATATGAAGTTTTCTAAGAGTTTGTTTTTATTTATTTCTACTATAATGTGTTCAGAGAAAACAATCTACATAATATTTTTTGGTATTGGTTAAGATTTGCTTTGTAGTCCAGTATGTAATCAGTCTTTGTAAATATTCCCCCAACTAGAATTAACCTACAGCCATCTAGTTTAAAACTCCATCTTTTGCTTTGATAAAACTGTTTTGAAGTTTATAAGGCTGCTCGCTCTCATTCGCTCTCTCTCTGCTAATTAACAGGATTCCAATGATTACTCTTGGAAATGCAAATCCTCCTAATAAACAACTGTTAGTAAAAGAATCTCAGAAAGATGAGAATATTTTCCCTCTTTCCTTACAACATTCTGTTCTACAACTCAGAGCAAGCGCTGATAAAAAGATAAATTGAGAATGTTTGAAAACTGTCATTCTTGTCTTTTATCTAAAATTAAGATTTTAAATCTTTTTTCTTGAATGTAAAAAAAATTAAAATTTGTTTGAAAATGTGCCATTGTATTTTCTCATTACAAGTGTTATTTGTAAAAAAAAAAAAACAAAAAAAAAACAAAAACAAATGAGAAAAACATGAACTTCAGACATTGTTGCTATATCCTATAAAATACAACCTGTAGCCTCTGTGATCTATCTGCCTTTCTAATCATTGCCTTGCTTGATAAACTGTTACCTTCAAAGACCATTTACATTAACATCTCTGTTTTGCCAAAGATATATATATATTGGTAAGTTTGTTCTTGTTAGTCAAAAAGGTTTGGATTTACCTCTTGTTCCCTTATTCATATAATCTCATGACTCCCTTTGAATTCCAGAGTTTGAAAGATTTTGTTTTATTTAAACCAATACCTGCTGTAACTTTCCATCTCTTACTTTCAACCATTTTGTGTCCTTCTGCTTTAATTGTAACTGTGCAAACACCATATAGATGGACATTTTAAAAAATCCAATCTAATATTCTCTGTTTTATAACTGACAATATTAATATATAAATGTTGGTTGTGCATACTGACATACTGAAATTGTTTTGTCATCTTAGTTTGTGCTTTCTATTTACCTTGCTTTGCTTCTTTTTCTCCCTTTCTGCCTTTTTAATTAATAATTTTAAATTTTTTTAATTGATAGTTTTAAATTGATGATTTTCTTGTTCTCCTCTACTGGTTTGAAAATAATACTATTCTATTTCCATTATTTTATCACAAAAAAATTATTAGCATATATACACATATACAATTTCTAATTCTATCCTGTATATCAATTATAACTTGCTTTTTAGATTTTTACTTCATTATCTCTCTAAGCTATATTCTGGGTAATATTGGGGGATTTATCTTTCAATTCGTAATTCTCTTTGGCTTGTCTGATCTGCAATTTAACTCATCTATAGACTTTTAGATTTCAGTGACCATATTTTTCATTTTCTAGAAGTTCTTTTTCAGCTCTTTCCAGCCTGCCTTGATATTATTCTTTTCTCACATTTTTTATTCTTTCTTATGTTTAATGACTTAACCATACTTTATAGTCCCTGTTAGTTCTATTATTTGAAAGTTGTAGGAGTTTGGCTGCAATTTTATTCTGACTGCCATTAATGGTAGGTTGATTTTTTGTTTGTTGGTTGGTTGGTTTTTAAATTTAATTTAATTTTTTTTTTTTGAGATCAAGTCTTATTCTGTTACCTAGGTTGGAGTACAGTGGCGCAATTTCGGCTCACTGCAACCTCTGCCTCCTGAGTTCAAGCGATTCTCCTACTTCAGCCTCCCAAGTAGCTAGGATTACAGGCATGCGCCACCACACCCTGCTAATTTTTGTATTTTTAGTAGAGACAGGGTTTTGCCATGTTGGCCAGGCTGGTCTTGAACTCCTGACTTCAGGTGATCTGCCCACCTCAGCCTCCCAAAGTGCTGGGATTACAGGCGTGAGCCACCACACCTGGCCCAGGTTGAAGTGTTTTACTCTGGATTATGAACTCATTTTTAAGGGACATCATTTGTGGGAATATTGTGAGCCCTGAATTGAGATGTATCCTAGAGAAGTTTTGTCTTTGTTTCTGCCAGGCTTCCTAGGGAATGTTAACAGCCGGAGGCATGTTAACATATAATTTTTATCCTGAGAATTCCAGAATCATGGAGGTAGCAGAAATTCAAATCCCTAAACCTCAAATTCAAGGCCAGCTGTGTCTCCTAATTCTTACGAGAAATGAAATCTCATTTTTTTCCCCAAGTATAGACCATGTCTCATCTTTCACTCTATACTTTCTTTTTTTTTTTTTTTTTGAAATGGAGTTTCGCTCTTGTTGTCCAGGCTAGGGTGCAATGGTGCAATCTCAGCTCATTGCAACCTCCACCACCCAGGTTCAATCGATTCTGCTGTCTCAGCCTCCCGAGTAGCTGGGATTACAGGCATGCGCCATCACACCCTACTAATTTTGTATTTTTAGTAGAGATGGGGTTTCTCCATGTTGGCCAGGCTGGTCTCGATCTCCTGACCTCAGGTGATCTGCCCACCTTTGCTTCCCAAAGTGCTGGGATTACAGGCGTGAGCTACCACGCCCAGCCATCACTCCATATTTTCTCCCCAGGCAATATCTTCTAAAACCAAAGCTTGTATCTACATCAGTGACTCCCAGATCTTATATATCTTCATCCCAGATTCTCTCCTCTGAGTTCCAGACCCTACTATCCAACTGCATATTTGAATATCTAAGGTATCACTCAAAAGTCAACTAACCTAAGATCAATAAATTTCATGACTTTCCCATCAAAACTAGTCCCATTCTAGTGTTTCCTGTCTCAGTAAATGGCATGCTTATCCATACTGTTGGGCATGCCAGAAATCCAGGAACCGTATTTGACATCCCTCTTCTTGTTCCTCCTCCAACCCACTCCCAACCCCTGTCAATTTTACCTCTTAAGTATCTTTTAAATCTGCCCACTCTCTCCATCTCCAATTTTCAGACTAGTTGTTCAAGTTACCATCATCTCTAGCCTGGACTGCTACAGTTTCCCCACGTTTAACATTTACTCTGAAAATTCTCCAATACATTCTCTGCACTATGGCCAGACTGAACTTACTCAGATACACATGTGGGTTGTTTTTCTTTTCTGCTTGAGATTCTCATTCACTGGCTTCACATTCGTGGCTCTTACATCCTTCATATGGTCTACTTGGCTGTGCGTGGCCAGCTGCTACCCACCTCTTGGACCCAGCCTCATAATGCTCTTCTCACCCTTACTTTCTGTGCTCCAGCTAAGAAGCCCTAATTCTCTTGCTTGAAGCTAAAATCCTCTTCCAGCTTCCCACAGGGCTTTGGTACTTGTTGTTTCCTTTTTCTAGAATGCCAGTCCTTCTGACCCCAATCTTGTCTAGTTAACTTCATTGGTCTAGCATCATTTCCTTGGTTCTCATCTCTTTCTTTCAAAGCCTTTCCGTTAGTTTATAACTATTCACTCATTACTGTGGTTATTTGCTTAATGTCTGTTTTTCCTACTAGGCTACAAGTTTTGTGAGACCAGAGACCTTATCTAGTTTTGCTCATTACTATGTTCTGAGTACTAATGCAGCCTAGAACATATTGCTTAATAAATAAATCATCATTTAAAAATAACTAAAAATATACATCTATTCAAAATAATCTAAAAGGAGAAAATAAGGGGATAGAGTTGTGGATAAAACAAGTGACAGCTACATGGAGGATTTGTTATATTATTCTGTCTACTTTTCCATATGTTTGAAATTGTCCATAAATGCATGCCTGTAATCCCAGCTACTTGGGAGGCTGAGGCAGGAGAATCGCTTGAACCCAGGAAGTGCAGGTTGTGGTGAGCCGAAATCGCGCCACTGCACTCTAGCCTGGGCAACAAGAGTGAGACTTGGTCTCAAAAAAAAAAAAAGAAAAAAAAAAGAGAAATTGCCCATGAAAAGATTATGCAACTTACTAAAAAATTTAAAATACTTTGAGTCTTTGGATAAGTGGTGAACTTAATTTTACAAATAAAATAGTGTCCCTTTAGAACCAGATTGAAATATTTTTATTTAACTAAAAGAAATTATACTGACCTGAAGATATTTCGGTAATAGTTAATTGGACCACTTAATGCTCCAGGCTGAGAAAAGACATAAATATAAGCTTCAAGATCCTCTGTTGTTAATTGGCATCCTTTTCTTCCAATGCCAGTGCTGTGACTGGTAAACAAATGTTTCAAAACCTAATTTAAGTGAGAAGAGAATAATTAAAACTTTTTGCTTAAATCTTTGGCTTTGGAAAGGAGATGGTGGTCATTGCGCAGTGACAACTCCTAATTGCTGCTCTAGCCACGTTTGAGATCTCATTGTTTATACACACATATTCTATGCATTTCTGCTTTCCTGGCTTTTTTTTCTCTATATTCTTCCCTTCTAATCTCCCCTGCACACTTCCATTTTTATAAAAAGCACCCTATCTTCTTGGTGCCTATTTATATTCTACAAGGCCCAGCTCAAGAGTTTCTTGAATAAATGACTAATTCCCCATCTGGGCAGGAAATAAAAAGCGCAGGACATTGAGGAGGCAAGCTATCACTGACTAAAGGGACTATGTCCAAAAACCACAAGAAACAACCTGAAGGGATGCCTCATTTGATGCCTATTGTGGGACAATTTGGGCATCTAAAAGAATGTGACTGTAACTAATAGCAAATATATACTTATTACTCTAAAAGTTGTTTGTAAAAAGAAAAAGAATGAGCATATATCCCACCATTCTTGTGTGAACTATATTTCAGAAAAAATTGTAGATGTGGATAAATTCTTCTTTATAGCAGAATTTAAAAAGCAGAAAGAATTATAAAATCAGAAAATCACCATTTTTCATACCCTAATGAATAATGGGCCTAGACTATGATCAGCAATACATTGCTAAAAATAATTTGGCAGGATGTTAGAAAATTTTGGATAGGCTGACAACTCATGAGCTCACTGGTTTCATGGGCTTCCCTGACGGGATGCGTTAGGAAATACACAGCACCACCTATTAAGTATTCTTTTCAAATTAAAATTTAATCGAGCCTCTAGATCACCAGTACCTATGAAGTAGGAAAACATGGGTTAGAGGAACAAGTCAAATACCACCATGATGAAGCAATCAGCCAAACCCAAAATGTAGATCTTTCCTCAAGGCAAATTTTTTCAATAAATAAGTGATATTTTTTAAAAAATAAGAAAAGAAAGAAGGCACTACTATACATTTTAAAAGCTGTACAACTAAATATAAGATATAGACCTTGGTTCTGATTCAAACAAATAAAGTAGTATATCAAGACAGTTATGATAGTTAATGAAATTTTAATGGGTATTAAATGATATTGAGGAGTTGTCATTTATGACGTTAGGTTTGATAGTGGCATTGGGGTTAGGTTTTTTGTGTGTTGTTTTTTTTTAAGTTCTTATCCCATTACAGTTACACACAGAATTATTACAGGTAAAATTATATTATGCCTTTTAAAAATCCTCACCAATATCTAACACCATGTTGGACACATAAGAAGCATTTTGGCCAGGAGTGGTGGCTCATGTCTATAATCCAGCACTTTGGGAAGATGAGCTGGGTGCATCACTTGAGGCCAGGAGTTTCAGACCAGCCTGGGCAACGTGGTGCAACCCAGTCTCTACAAAAAATACAAAAATTAGCCAGACGTGGTGGTGCACACCTGTAGTACCAGCTACTTGGGAGGCTGAGGTGGGAGGATTGCTTGAGCCTGGGAGGCTGAGGCTGCAGTGAACTGTAATTGTGCCACTGCACTCCAGCCTGAGTTACAAAGCAAGTTCCTGTCTCAAAAACAAAGCAAAACAAAAACTAAAATTAAAAAAGCTTTAAATAAATTTCCAAGATACTTGCATATGACTACTAGTGTCAGTGTACGTGTGACACTAATATCTACATGTTTACTTTGTGAAGAGCTTTTTTTTTTTTAACCCCAAAGTCTTCTACTTCTGCTGCTGTTAAACCTGACATTTGTATTCCCTCAGATCCCCATGAGATGTTCTCTAAAAAGGGGTATGCCTGTAGGGGCACTGTCTCACAAAAAATTAAAAACAGCCAGGTATTTAAATACAGAAACAGAAGCTATAAAAATAAGCAAGCCTCTATGTTAGTTCTTAAAACTATTTGTTAAGTTTTAATAATTTCCTTTCATTTCTCATTATTCTTCTTCAAGGTGGACTTTAAAATATTTTTCATTAATAATAATAATAATACATTATTTGTTTAAGTTGCTTGGCTTACCTTGAAATCATTTATTGAGAACATAAATTCTGGGAACCATGGTATTTGGAAGAAGTAGTAATAACTGGATTTGAACAGCTGAGCAGGGTGTCGTAAAATATATTCTGAAATTAAAATGCCATGTTAGACCTTATCCAAGAGTATAAATTACTTACTGTTAGAAGAACTTCTTTTTAGGACAATTTCACTTTAAGATGATCCCATATAATAATCCATAAGCAAGGCTTCTTTGGAACAATTTCTGTGCTCATATCTTATTATGAGTATTTCTGGTATTTACAAAATTTATACCGCTTAATTTTTTTATTTTATTATTATTTTTGAGACAGAGTCTTGCTCTGTCACCCAGGCTGGAGTGCAGTGGCGCAATCTTGGCTCACTGCAACCTCCGCCTCCCGGGTTCAAGAGATTCTCCTGCCTCAGCCTCCTGAGTAGCTAGGATTACAGGCGCCCACCACCGTGCCTGGCTAATTTTTTGTATTTTTAGTAGAGATGGGGTTTCACCATGTTGGCCAGGCTGGTTTCAAACTCCTGACCTCAGGTGATTTGCCCGCCTCAGCCTCCCAAAGTGCTGGGATTACAGGCTTGAGCCACCACGCCTAGCCTTATACCACTTTAAATAAAAAGGAAGTTTCACTTAATGAAATTTTGACTCAAAAGGGAACAGGAAGCCCAAACAACACTGCTTTTCCTCCAAGGTCATTATCAGTGACCTACCACTTTTCCTAGGAATACATGGTGATGTAATATTCTGATGTTTATAAGATTTTCCTTACAGGTTGATTCAAATTGAACACCTGGTTCATTTGGCCTCAAAAGGAACTGAAGTTTTTCCTATAAATTAGTTCTTGTATCTAGAAAATCCATTCATTCAATGAATATTTGACTATCTACTATGTGCCAGGGGATTTAACAGTAAACAAGACAGAAAAGGTTCCCGTAAACAATGCACTTACACAATAAATAGGTAACAAATACAAGATCACTTTGGAGAGCAATAATACTGTAAAGAAAATAAAAGAAGGCAATCTGATTGACAGTGATGGTAAGGTGGGGTGGAGGGACTACTGCGTAGTAGAAGTGGTCAAGAAGGCCTCTCTGGGGATGCGATGTTTGCTGAGTACTGAATGGTAAGAGGGAGTCAGCTGTGCAAAGATCTAGGGAGAACATCCAGAAACAGCAAGTAGATCTGGGCTTGGTACATTCCAGATGCCAAAAGGCCTGGGTGGCTGGTGTATGATGAATGAAAAGAAGATGGTATATGATGAGTCAGAGAGAAAGGCAGAAGCCTGATCATGTAGGACCAGAATAGTAAGATTTTAAGTGCTTTGGGAAGACACTAAAGTTTTAAACTGGGGAGTAATATAATCATATATTATAAAAAAGTGTGTACAGACAGGCTCATGCCTGTAATCCCAGTGCTTTGAGAGGCTAAGGCAGGAAAACTGCTTGAAGCCAAGGGTTTAAGACCAGCCTGGGCAACATAGCAAGACCCTGTCTCTACAAAAAATATAAAAAATTAGCTGGGCATGGTGGTGTAAGCCGACAGTCCCAGCTACTTGGGAGGATGAGGGGGAAGGATCACTTGAGCCCGGCCTTGAGGTCAAGGCTGCAGTGACTATGATTAGGCCACTGGAATCCAGGATGGGGGACAAAGTGAGACCCTGTCTCTAAAAAGTGGGAAAAAAAGAATGTATGCTTGCATACTATGCAATCTTATTTTCCTTACTATAAAAGTCATTTTTTCTTATTTCCAATTTCATAACTATATTCAACATAGAGTTTTTAGAAAAATAATTTTCAGGTAAGTTTACCATTGTTATACTAAAGTTTTTGCAAAGTTATAATTGAACAAGATTTATTCACCCCTGCATTAAAAGATAGCAATACAATTAAGGGAAAAATATAGGCAAGTTATTTGAAAACCTCATATTGACCTGACAGGGTGGAAACTATTAATGATAAAATAATTCCAGAAATATTTCAAGTATTTTCTTGCTGAAATCACCAATTGCAATTTGTCCATATAGCACCACCACTAAAATAACATTTACTCTAGGGTCCTGATCAATTGAACAAGCATGTAGTATGACTTCTGCTGTTTAATTCAACCTAGAAAAATACAATGACTCTCAGGACATTTGAATCCTAAGCATCCATCCTACTGTAGCTCACCAGTGATACTTCAGTTGGATATGTATCTAAAATTCATCTCTTACATTTATATTTACTTATATATTTACATAGTCACGGTCCCTTTCTTCCTTATCTGTTTAATTTTGAGGAAAAAATAGAAATATGTGGTTCTGAATTTTTTTATTTCCTAGAGTCCTGCTTTGTAGTAGTAGTACTTGAACCTCAGAAAACTTAACAAGGGTAAAGAGTACAAAATTATAATTTTTTGCCAAAACCAAATAAAAATGTGCCTGGCCATTTTTCACAGGTTTTTAATCACTATTAAGTTTTTGAGAATTCCCTTTAAAATGGAGGTTCTCAAAGTATCATCCATGTGAATCCCCGGGGATTCCCAAGACCCTTTTAAGGTATCCAGGTGGTTAAAACTATTTCATAGCAATATTAACATATTTATTTGCTTTTTTCTCACCGTGTTGATATTTGCACCAATACTACAAAAGCAATGATGGTTAAAGCCACTGCTACTTTAGCACAAATCAAGGCAGTGGACTGAACAATACTAGTAGTCATCCTATTCTTCACCACCACACACTGGTGGCAAACTAACTAATTAATTAAATTTAATTAAGTGCTAGTTTCATTTAACAGCGTCCTTGATGAAATAGCAAAAGATATTAATTAAACTTGACCTTTGAGTACATGTTTTTAATATTCTATATGATTAAATAGAAAGTACACATAAAGCAGTTCTGTTGTCTCATGACAACACAAATACAATGATTGTCTCAGGGAAAAGCACTTCTACAATTGTTTGAGTGGATGGGTTGAATTAGCTCCTTTTTTTTTCTATTTTTTTTTTTGAGACAGGGTCTCACTTTGTTACCCAGGCTGGAGTACAGTGGCACAATCTCAGCTCACTGCAGCCTGACCTCCTGAGCTCAAGTGACCTTCCTGCCTCAGCTCCCCCAGGTAGTTGGGACTACAGGCACACACAACCACACCCGGCTAATTTTTAGCTGCATTTTTTAATGTAACATCGTTTTTACTTGAAAAAATGACTAGTATTTGGCGGATAATCTCTTGAAAATTAGCAAAGTGAGCCTGTCACATCAAGGAAAACAATCATCAGTATTTGTTGCCATTGATAAAAATCAGACTTTCAAATGAACTTTAGAACTTTGGAAAACTTGTATCTGCTATTGTGAGCTTCACAGCTTTGCACTACTTTAAAGGCTTTTCTGATGACATTAGGATAATGTCAAAGAATGTGATTTTTTAAATATTGTATGATAAATGTGTCAATTTATGGAAGATCTGCATAAATCAGTGAACCAACATATTCCAATGCATGATGACACAAAACCAGGCTGGATAAAAGATCCAATAAAAGTGCTAGGGAGACCTGTGTGTTTTAATAGAGCACAGTACAAAAAATCATTTATATGTCATCACTTTCCACATTGTTACCTTTAAGAAACCGTTGGCTGGGCGTGGTGGTTCATGCCCATAATCCCAGCACTTCAGGAGGCTGAGGCGGGCAGATCATGAGGTCAGGCTTTCGAGACCTGACCTCAACCTGGCCAACATGGTCAAACCCTGTCTCTACAAAAAATACAAAACTTAGCCAGGTGAGGTGGCTTGTGCCTGTAATCCCAGCTACTCAGGAAGCTGAGGCAGGAGAATCTCTGGAACTAGGGAGGCGGAAGTTGCAGTGAGCTAAGACGGCGCCATGGCACTCCAGCCAGCGCAACAGACCAAGACCCCATCTCAAAAAACAAAACAAAACAAAACATTAATTTTAAAGTTTGATGTAAATCCACAGTTATCCGAAAAGGCTATTAAAATACTCCCTTTTCCAATTACAAATCTGTGTGAGTCCAAATTTCTTCATATGCTTCATTTCAAACAACGTATTGAAATAGATTGAAGAGATTTGCAAAAATGTAAAACAATGACACTCTTTTCACTAAAAATTTGTTTTGGAAGATGTAGTTAGTTTCATTAAAATATGTTATTTAAGTTATCATGTAATGGTTTCTTTTGATGATTAGCATCCTTTTGTTGTTGTTGTTGTTGAGATGAAGTTTCGCTCTTGTTACCCAGGCTGGTGTGCAGTGGCGCGATCTCGGCTCACCGCAACCTCCGCCTCCTGGGTTGAAGCAATTCTCCTGCCTCAGCCTCCCGAGTAGCTGGGACTACAGGCTGCGCCACCATGCCCAGCTAATTTTTGTATTTTTAGTAGAGATGGGGTTTCGCCATGTTTACCAGGATGGTCTCGATATCTCGACCTCGTGATCCACCCGCCTTGGCCTCCCAAAGTGCTGGGAGTATAGGCGTAAGCCACTGCGCCTGGCCAGCATACATATTTTAAAATTTCTGTTTTAACTTCTAATACATGAATACTTATAAACCATATAGTTAAAAGCTCAGTGGGATCTTTAATACTTTTAAGATCATAAAGAATCCCAAGACCAAAAATGTCAGAACTGCTGCTTCAAAGAATAGTGCTATTCCTGACAGCCAAAGCAGTCAAGCAAGAAAAGAATATATTTCTAGGCTGTCAAGATTCATTATTGTTAAAGCAACGTCATTGCATTTTTCCCTTTATCCCTCCCCAAGTTAACAGTAAAATATTTTTTTGAAGGAATAAAATTATGCAAGCAAGCATAAAGCTAAATTTTCTTAGATTCCTCAGGAAGGTTTAAAACCAAGGTATCTGTTATACACTGTCATGTGCTATCATGGTTTAGTCACCTATTTTTAAAATATTATAGTAACCAAATTTTGCTGTTCATAATCCAAAACGTCAGTGGCAAGAGTGAATTGTCATATTAGCAGTGTTGTTTTGATGAAAACTTGAACTCACCTGTAAATACATTTGGATGAGGGAAGTTAATAACAATAAGCTTCATCACCATTTCAGGATAACAGATGGCAATTAGCCAAGCAATCATGCCCCCCCAGTCATGGCCAATAAGAACACATTTGCTATACCCTGTAATCAAGAAATAAATGTTGACATCATTAAAAAGAAACAGGTGAGTGCACCGTTACCTCACATAAAATAGTTATACTTCTGAAACACCTCTTTTCATTATCCTATCCTAATTATGCACTTTATACATAATTCAGTGGTTCCAAAACTTGCCTGTACATCACTTAGAGAGCTCCACTCCAAACCTAGATTGAGAATCTCTTCTAGGAATCCATATATATATGTATATAATCTGAAATAGGCCAGTGTGGTGGCTTACACCTATAATCTCAACACTTGAGAGGCCAAAGCTGGAGGATTGCTTAAGTTCGAGACCAGCCTGGGCAATACAGCAGGACCCTCCTGCCACTGTCTCTACAAAAATATAAATAAATTAGCCAGGTGTGGTGGTGCCCATCTGCAGTACCAGCAACTCTAGAGCCTGAGGTGGGAGGATCCCTTGAGCCCAGGAGTTAAAGGCTGCAGTGAGCCCTGATCATGGCACTGCACTCCAGCCTGGGTGACAGAGCAAGACTGAGACCCTAGGGGGTACAAAACAAACAAAAAAAATCTGAAATAGCTACTATTACTCAGCTCTTGTCCCATGGATCTGAGTTTGGAAACCACAGTAAAGACTGGACATAATGAAGTCATAAGCAAGGTTATTACGGATTTTTTTTCTTTTTTTTTTTCTTTTTTAAGATAGGGTTTCACCATGATGGTCAGGTTGGTCTTGATCTCCTGACCTCAGGTGATTCACCCACCTCGGCCTCCCAAAGTGCTAGGATTACAGGCGTGAGCCACCGCGCCCAGCCTGGGTTATTTTTTGAGTGCTCAGAAATTTCTAGTTATAGGAAAATTATAAATGTCTCATCTATATCCAACTCATAAATATTTATTTCCAGGAAGCATCTATTTCTTCCCTAACTTCATAAATCCTATGTACAACTCAACACAGAAAAGTTGCCACTAATTTGGAACTGTGAAGTCAAATTGAAGTAATGAAAAGTTAATTTTGCACCAGTTTCATTTATCACTCAATAATCTAAAGTAGGTTAAAATGTTGATTAATAGAGATTCTTACAGGATTTCCATTGTATGGATGGATAAAATTCATTTGTAATTTATTCCTGGAGTACTTAAAAAAATTGCTTAATTCTTTCAAGGAAGTACTTTTCACCATCACTCCTCACCACTATACTAATACACACACATAGACATAGACACACACACATACATCTTGTTTATATTAATTATTTGCCTAAAAATTTCATCATGACAAATTTAGGCCAGGTCTGACTGAATTATCACAAAATCTGAAATATAATTGTTCAAAATCAGTGTCTGAGTCGCTTTTACTGTAATCAGACTAAATGACAATATTGCATGTGACACCCCCAGACCTCATCCATTTTTTTCTCCCCTAAAAATTTTGGTCTTCTATGCTCTCATTAGATTACGTAGAAAGTGCCTTTGATTTCATGGTGTTTCTCACCATATTGGTTCCATTAACATACTAATGATAGCAGCTTGGTTTCAGTCAAAAGGGATATTGTATAAATAGATTGGATTATTGTTTTTTGGCTTTTTTTTTTTATTATTATTGTTAAAAAATATTTACTTTCCCCTTCTCCCTACTGTCATAGAAGGAGTCTACTTGCTGCCCCTTTGATTTTAGACCTGGCCATGTGATTTGCTTTGGTCTCATGGTGGCTGTATGACTTGAATTTGGGCTCCACCATATGACTTGCTTTGACCAATGGGCTGCTGGTAGAAACTTAAGCTTGTGCAGCTGGGCTCACCCTCTACCAACACCAGGAGAAAATCTTCCCTCAGGCAGCCACTTCCCTTTATCTTGGGCTCCATCCCAGCTCACAGAGAGAAGCCAGTCCCAGCTGGACCTGCAGCCTGAGGTAAAGACCAGAGGAGTCCCCGCTATGGTTAACCTGCAGATCCATGAGCACATGAAAAAATGATTATGACCCTATGCCACCGAATCTGGGGTTGTTTGTTACACAATATTATGTGGTTCTAACTGATTGATACAACAGAAATAATGCAAGTGCTTCTGTATCTTATAACATTTTTAAATGAATATTTAGGTTTGTGTTCTAAAGAAATTAATTTTCTGAGTACAAGAATAAAATTTTCAATAATCATTTCTGAAAATAATAAACAGCATACATTAGGTCTTTTTTTTTTTTTTTTTTGAGACAGAGTCTGGCTCTTGTTGCCCAGGATGGAGTACAAATGGCACGATATTGGCTCACTGCAACCTCTGCTTCCTGGGTTCGAGCGATTCTCCTGCCTCAGCCTCCTGAGTAGCTGGGATTACAGGCGTCTGCCACCATGCCTGGCTGATTTTTGTAGTCTTAGTAAAGACAGGGTTTCACCATGTTGGCCAGGCTGGTCTTGAACTTCTGACCTCAGGTGATCCGTCTGCCTCAGCCTCCCAAAGTGCTGGGATTATAGGTGTGAGCCACAGCACCCAGCCCATTACGTCTATTTTTAAAAACAAATCTGAAAAGTCATTCTTGGCTGGTAGATGGAATAGTTGCTCCGGATGCATCATTTTAAATTTCCTGTATAGATATTTTGGGCTGACTACCTGAAACCATGGTGACAGGATCCAGATAAGTTTGGGTAGATGGAATACGCATCCTCCCAAGAAAAGAAGTCATCAATTCACAATTTGTTGAATGTTTGTTCCTTAAAAAGAGTTATTTTGTTTTAAACTAACTTACCTAAAGAATCTAAAATATCCTTTATGTCTGTAATTAGACAGTCCAATTTATAATTCTCTCGATGAACGGGAGCATCTGTTTCTCCATAGCCTCTCAAATCCAGTGCTACAACTCGATATTCACTTTTAAATTCTCTTAGCTGGTAACGCCAAGAATACCTGCAGGAAAAAAGGAAACATTTAAAATACCATATTAACTAGTACAAAGAGTAACATTACAGATTTTCTTTTTCTTTTCTTTCTTTTGTTTTTTTTTTGGAGACAGAGTTTTTGCAGTCACAGCTCACTGAAGCCTTAACCTCCGTGGGTCAAGTTATCCTCCTGCTTCATTTCCCAAAAAGCTGAGACTATAGATGCATACCATCAAGCCCAGCTAATTTTTAAAATTTTTTGTAGACATGGGGTCTCCCTATGTTGCCAGGGCTGGTCTCAAACTTCTGGGTTCAAGTGATCCTAATGCCTTAGCTTCCCAAAGTGCTGAGATTACAGGTGTGAGCCACGGCACCTGGCCACATTTCAGATTTTCTCAGTGGAAAACTGTAAGAAATTCCTTATTTTTAGAACAGATATATAGTTGCAAGTCAACAGGAAAGAGACCTACTTGAGAAGGAAACACTGACATTCTATTAGAATTATTTTATTTTTTTACCAGTTCCAGTAGACGGTAACAGAGTGCCACTATTTACAGAAACTACACAGTATCAGATACTAAAATCAATGTACTTATATATGTCTTAATAAGTCCATTTTTAAAAAATTGAAACAGGGTCTCACTATGTTGCCCAGGCTGGTCTTGAACTCCTGGCTTGAATGATCCTGCTGCCTTGGCCTCCTAAAGTGCTGGGATTACAGGTGTGAGCTAACATGTTTGGCCAATAAGTCAATATTTTAAGCTTTTCTTAAATGGTGTACATAGCCACCAGGGAATCTATACTGTGAATAGCTAGTTATTTTACAGCCTGAATTCCTAGATAATAAATTGATTATAAAGTGTAAAAAAGTGAGTGGGAAGATGAGCTTGAGAGTTTTACCAAAACATCTGAGTGCTTATCTGGCCCAGGACTTTGGTGGAGTAACATAAGTAAAATGCTTCTGTATTGCAGAACCATTTGATCCTCTGAAAAAATTTACTAGATGAAATTTTATATATTTCTCTCCAAGTAGATTTTACTCACCTTACTCCACTGTCAAATAGGATCAATGTTTAAGTAATAACCACAGCTTATTTATGGGTGAAAAAGTCTGAAGATTTTTGTTTTTTTAAATTATCACTGTAAGAATCTAATAATGAAACAACCATTTAAGATAAACCTTAGCTTGCTAAAGCAAAATTCTGTGGAGAAGATCCTGAACCATGAGTATGGGCAACAGTGATACTAAAAACATTTAACAACCAAAATGGCACCAGCACTGACCAATTAGAATGGCCACAGTGCTGCAGCCAAGTTCTGGAGGCCACTGCTGAGCCAGGCATTCCCTTTCTGTTTGACCATGGAACTGTAGAATTAACTGAAATAGATCCATGAGATTTTCTTGGTCAAATAAGCAAAACCATTTTAGATAACTAACAGAAAAAAAAGACATGGATTTTTAAAAGTGACTCACTATGTTATGGAACTCAAAATATGCATTAAAAAAAAAAGCATCTATGTGCACATTTGTTCATAGAAATACAGTGTAAAATTATCTGATACAAGCCAAATGGGAGATCATTGTCTGAAAATACTTTTGGAGTGCAGCAGGCAAGCTAACACAACCAAATGTTAAGATTATAAACCAGTGTAAAGACTGTAATGTAAGATTATAAACCAACAGTGAGAGGGAGGCTGCAATGTGGGGTGACACAAAGCAGTAAGATCAATGTAACAGTAATCCCAGCACTTTGGGAGGCCGAGGTGGGCAGATAACTTGAGCTCAGGAGTCCAAGACCAGCCTGGGCAACATGGTGAAACCCTGTCTCTACAAAAAATTAAAAAATTAGCCAAGTATGGTATCATGTGCCTGTGATCCCAGCTACTCAGGAGCCTGTGGTGGGACAGTGGCTTGAGCCCAGGAGGTGGAGGTTGCAGTGAATTTTCATTGCACCACTGCACTCCAGCCTGGGTGACAGCTCCATAATATGCCAAAAAAAAAAAAAAAAAAAAAAAATCAGTGTAACAAATCAACCATTTTACATCCACAGAAAGATTATCAGGAAGGGTGTCAGACACATGTTTGGAATTATTAATGGATATAGAATTTTTGGCCACTAGGATATTTATGATTTATGAAAATCTGCCAAAGCATTGCCAACTAAGATGGATTTGAAAATGTTAACAAGAAACAAAAACAGAAAACAGAACGGCAACAAAAAAGACAATGTTAATAAACATTGTTAATAGACATTGGCCAGGCTGTAGTAATGTTGTTAATCTTGTCTGTGGGTTGTAACAAATAAAGCAGCTTGTTTCTTTAAAGATACGCATCTGTCAACACATGTGATTGTATTATTTTTTCATTTGCCTTTCTAAAATTTTGAATTGATTTTTTATGTTTTCGTAACTGAAGTCTAATTCTTCCCTCTTTATAATCCATCACACCCAATCAATAAAGTTCTGTGCATTTAACCTCTTAAATATTTATTTAAACACTCCTGTGTACCATACTATTATTACCTTAATTCAGGCCTCCATTTAGGCAGCAGCCTCTTGCTTGGTCTAAGTGTGTCCCTCTCATTCCTCCTCTGCTCTATCTTCTACAAAACCAGAGGGATGTAGCAAAAACAACCAAACTCATGTCATTTCCCTGCTGAAGATCCTTTCTTGACTCCCTGTGACTCATAACATGAAGCTCCAGCTTATTATTCTAGCAGAAAAAATATCTGAAAGATTTGACTATTGCCCACTCTTCCAGCCAGAGTACTTTACCTTCTCTGTCATTTGCTTTATAACAAAAAGAGCTAACATCTCTACCATTCTTACTACATGCCAGGCCCAATTCTAAGTGCTTCTTGTATGGTAATATTGATCTTCAAAACAATACTATGAAGTAGGTATTATTATGAAGAAACGGAAGGAAAGCAAGGTTAATTGAAGTACCAAAGGTCACAGTCAGCAAACAGCAGAGCCAGGATTCTAACCCAGGGAATCTGGCCCCAGAGTCCATGTTACACTGCCTCTGCAGCACTAGGTTGAAATAGGTGAACAAATAGGGATATTGGTTTTTGCTTTTATGACTTTGTTCATGTGGTTTCCTTTGTCTGAAATACCCTTACTCCCCACCATTCCCTTATTACCCCACAATCCCTGACTCTCACCCTTCAATTAACTCCTCATCACATTGGGCATCTCCTCTTCTAGGAGACTTTCCATTACAGCTGGGGTGGGTGAGCCACTTTAGTGATTTTGCACTTGTATGTACACTCTTCAGTGTGGGGGTACATGTCACTGTTGAGACCTGGCTCTTCCACGAGATTGTTTCCTGGGTTGGCTATGAGAATATCTAGCCCTTGTAGGTGCTTAATAAAGATTTGTTGAGTGAGTGAAAGAACAAACAAATAAAAACACAGTAATGATAGTGCTAGAAGTAACAGTTATGCAGTAGGAATTTTGTCCCAGTTCAAACCTTGAGACAATGAGAGCTAACGGTCCTAAATTCCTATTGGGGAATTTGTATTCAGTTTCTGTTGAACTCCATGTTGTTTCAATACCTTAAGGGTCCGTGTCTTCATTTAGAATTTAATTAGAGATTTCAAGGTAAAATTTGACTTAATCCTGCAACATTTTACATTTAGAATTGGATTACAGATACCTACATGTCATATCAGAAATAATTTAAATTGACTTAAAAATAAATTCAGCTACTTCTTTTAACAATAAGTGAAGCCAAACAATATCATAAACAATTCTAAGAAATAGGGCAACCACATATTTTTAATAAATTACTAAAGAATAATTTTTAACTGTCATCTTCTGGAGTTCATAAATAATACACATTTGATTTACACATTAGCCCTAAAGTGAAAAAGAGAAGTCACCCCAGTATTAGACTGACGGACATATCATTTATGTAAATAAAGCAAAAACAATCTCCTTGATATAGGAAAGCAGTAACCCTGAAAATACTATAAATAAGCAAAATTATTCTCATCCACATTGCCTTTTTTTCTGGTAGCTTCAGTTATAGCAGAGGACACTCAGGAAAAATAACCAATCTCTTTCCCAGTGATTGCTCTTTACCTAAGGAGGGCTCCTGGTTTTACCAGGCTAGCCTAGCCACATTCAGATGTAGACTATCCTCCTCCTCTTCACCACAGAGAAAAGCCGAAGTTGTTGGCTTCTGCACTCAGCTGTATGATGGAGGGCCCTCACTCGCCCCAGCACTTGAGTGATGACGCATACATTCCATACAGCTGGAGATGAAGACAACTCAAAGAAATTGCCTGCTTCAGCTCAAAATATTTTTAAAGGAGATGCAAATTGGAGTGCAGAGAGAGTGGGAGAAAAATCATCCTTTGACAAAATACCCTTATTTGGGGTTAATTTAGTCAAAGGTCCCGTAGATGTATATCTTGTTTAATATTTCCTTTAGATTTTAAGAAGACCCAGGATTTTATTGTTGCTGTGTAACAGCTAATCATCTACATTAAATATCACCATTTCTCAACAGCTATTCTCAGGAAATGATGATAAATGCAGATAATATGTTTCATTTTTATGGTGCTTTTCTTTTTAAAAAGCACTTCCACATACATGATCAATTCATGTTTTTTTTTTGTTTTCATTGTATCAAATATTTTTGACCTACTTAACCTATAATCAAGCATATACTTTCATGTGTATTTAGGCAAAACTTAATTGCTAGAGGAATAACATTTACATTTGTAATGCAAATTGAAAATTGATTTGAAATATCATGTATTAAGTATTTTTTTGGACTTTAAAATGAAAAAATTAAAATAAAAAAGACATTTATCCTAAAACTTAAGCCCTAGAGTTTTGTCCTAAATTCTAAGACCGCCCTTTTTTTTTCTATTGATTGTTTCCACGAGCACCTCAATGGATTGACTAGACCTCATAATGGGTAACATTGGCAATTTGATTGATTGAAAGGAAAGACAGAGTGAGCATCAACAGGGGTCTTGGTTTAGAGTAGGACATACTCCAGAGATATCTGATTACCAAAAATCTCCATCTAGTATTTTCGGATGCTCCCTAAACAACCAGGTAGCTTTCAGATTAATAATTAGCAAAGTTCAATGAATTCAATATTATCTATTTGAGTAGCTGAGCTATCTGCATTTGTAGTTGTTGCTGTTTTAAATTCTAGCAATGTTCTTGCTGAAGTAACAGATGACAGACTTAGTGAATAGAAGGGACTCATGCCTATCTATGATCTTCACATATTTCTTAATCTATGGCTTTTCAGAGTGAACATATCTCTAGAAGCTTTCCAAAAACTAAACCATTCCTCACAATGACCAGATCCCTTTTGGATACATTCAAGACTTGACTTTGCTGGAGCAAATGGGAATGATGTACAGGGACCAGTGCTGGACCCCTCCTAGGCTGTTTCATCCCTTGAAGATTCTAGGACAAGAATTACCAGCCATTTCTATTTTGCAAAAGGGCTCTCGCGAGGAGTAAATAATGAGACATGACTGTGAAAACCATGCATAAAATCTCTTAGAACATGACAGAGAGCATCTACTGACCTGTGTGAAAGTGACCGTAGCTTCATTTTTATCTTTGTGTATATTGTTCCACATGTAAAGAGGTGAAGTTCCAGAGGAATAAGAATGGACAAATACTGGGGTTGATGTGAGGTAGAGAAAAATAGCTTCGCCAGGTACAGTGGATCATGTCTGTAATCCCAGCACTTTGGGAGGCTGAGGCAGGCAGATCACAAGGTCAGGAGTTTGAGACCAGCCTGACCAACATGGTGAAACCCCTTCTCTACTAAAAATACAAAAATTGGCCGGGCATGGTGCTGCACGCCTGTAATCCCAGCTACTTGGGAGGCTAAGGCAGGAGAATTGCTTAAACCTGGGAGGCAGAGGTTGCGGTGAGCTGAGAGTGCGCCGTTGCACTCTAGCCTGGGTGACAGAGCCAGACTCCATCTCAAAACAAAAAACAAAAACAAAAAAAAACAGAAAAGAAAATAGCTTTCAAATATTTTATTTCTAAAAATTAAATACCATCTCTCTGATGTAGATCTTGAATTTTACTCAGGATAATGATTTAAAATGTTAGATTAGGGTATTTTTATATTGTTGGCTGACTTTCTAACACCCTCTTGAACGTTTGTATAAGGTATGAAATTTGAAAGGTAAAAATCTATGCATGTTATGGGATCAGATTACTATAACTCCTATAGTATGAGAACAAACAGCAGAGGTCAGCCCTGACTTTCCAGAACAAGGGGCACCTGACTTTCTGGCACTGCCAACTTCAGGAGGGTAGCTACACGGCTTAAATGAGATAGCATATATAAGACATAAGAGTACCTGGCTCGGGAGGGGAACAACACACACTGGGGCTCGGAGGCTGGGGGGAGGGGTTGGGGAGAGGGAGAGCATCAGGATAAATAGATAATGCATGCTGGACTTAATACCTAGGTGGTGGGTTGACAGGTGCAGCAAACCACCATGCCACACATTTACCTATGTAACAAATCTGCATGTCCTGCACGTGTATTCTGGAACTTAAAAATAAAAAAGAGAGTACCTGGCTCATAGTAAATGATCAGAAAATGTTAACTATCATCATTATCATCAGCAAAGTTAGGAAATTATTATCTGATGCATGGATCTCCACGCTGAATGAATGGGAATGAAGGAAGAAAATGAACGTTTACTTAGTACTCACTGGGGCCATGTGAAAGATTTTTTCACGTTTTGACTCTCTTCGTCCTCACACAACTCTGCAAGATTATTGTAGATGACTATGTGGGGTCCTGCAGCAAATTAGTGGCTGAGCCAGAATGTCCTGCCCATGCTACATTAGGCAGATTTGATCAATGCTTCTGAGTAACGTTTACTGTGAACTAATCATGCCATGCACTCCAAGAGGTGAGTCCACATCTATATGCTCGAATTGCTAATCTACCACCTCATTAAGCTGTCTCCAAATGAAAGAATAGATCAAAGCATAACATGCAAATGACCTATATTTATTTATGCACATAAATCCAGAAGAGGAAAAAATCTTCATGCAGGGAAAATCTTCTAAGGAAGACTTCTTAATCTGGCAAAATTATTAGGTATAGGTGTCTTTGCCATCTTCCACTCTTTTCTTCAGTGCCTAATATCTCCAGTACACTAATATCCTCAATACATTTATTCATAAAGTCCCTTTCACTCACAAAGTTTTAATTAAAGTGGGCCAGGCATGGTGGCTCACACCTGTAATCCCAGCATTTTGAGAGGCCAAGGTGGACAGATCACTTGAGGTCAGGAGTTCAAGACAGGACTGGCCAACATGGTGAAACCTTGTATCTACTAAAACTTCAAAAATTAGCTGGGTGTGGTGCACACTTGTAATCCCAGCTGCTCAGGAGGCTGAGGCAGGAGAATCACTTGAACCCAGGAGATGGAGGTTGCAATGAGCTGAGATTGCACCACTGCACTCCAGCCTGGGCAACAGAGCAAGACTGTCTAAAAAAAAAATGTCTTAAGTTAGTAGTCCTTTCAGCACTAAATGCATTTTAAATCAGTATTTTGAGTGACACAAAATCTTTAAGACTCTAAAGGAGGCAAGAAATCGGTAATGGTGGAATTCTAGGTATTATAAGATAGTAAGGGAGAATTTGGGGGACAGGATATTGTCCTAGATCTTTCAAAATACACCAGATAGTTACCTTTGAGTCAACTAAGGAAATTGGGCTTTAAAAAAAAATCAATTTCTTGACTTATTTGGTTTATGAACTATTTCTTACAGCCCTGTGCTAGCAAAAACTGGTTTTCTTTCTACTGCCATGATATGTACCACTTCTTTTAAAGATGTTCATTAAAAAAAAAAAAGTTTAAACATATGTTGCTTTCATCTGTCAAACCCGGTGGGGTCAATAGAGAATAGAACGCTTCCCCTTCGGTAACTGCTGTCTGAATGTGTTCTCCCAAAATGTATATGTTAAAGTTTATTTGCCTCCAGAGGACACACCAACAAGGCATCATCTTGGACACACAGCCATGGATGTCACCAGACTCTGAACCTGCTGGTGCCTTGATCTTGGACTTCCCAGTCTCTAGAATGGTGAGAAAGAAATTTCTGTTCTTTTATAAATTACCCAGTCTCAGGTATTTTATTATAGCAAAAAAAAATGAAGACAGTAAATAATAATTGTATATTTTGGGCTCTAGATTTTCTTCCTAATGTGAACTATTTAGGTACTCAGTTTATCCTGCATTCATATAAGCCTGTTGCTCTGTTCATAGGAAATAGTTCATTTTCGATTTCCATGAGTCCTCTGCTCTCTGCCTTCTCCCCCAGCCTAACCAAAAGCTTCCTGATAACAATGACTCCAGGTCTTTGATTTGTTTAAAATCTCCTTTCCCCATCCAGTGTTGTAGTTTGCCTATAGTAGATACTCTGTACAAACTGTTTTGTTACTATTTCAGAAATTTGAAACATTAAAAGATACTTCTTTTAATTCTCAAAATGTATATAAATTTAAAATGGTAGCAGGTAGGTCTCTTTAGGAGGAAAACCATTGCTGTGATTCAGCAGCATTTAGGAATAAGAACTCTGGGCACATGATCGAAAAGTAGGGTCTGTTAAAAGTCATTACAAGAGGCTTGGTGTGGTGGCTCACACCTTTGGGAGGCCAAGGTGGGAGGATTGCTTGATCCCAGGAGTTCAAGACCAACCTGAGCAACATAGCAAGACACCAACTCTTAAAACCAAAAAAGCAAAACAACCAACAACCACAAAAACAAAGCCAGGTGTGGTGGTAGATGCCTGTAGTCCCAGCTACTTGGTAGGCTGAGGTGGGAGGACTGCTTAAGCCCAGGAGGTCGAAACTACAGCAGTGAGCTGTGATCATGCCCCTGTGCCCCAGCCTGGGTGACAGAGTAAGACCCTGTCTCAAAAGTTGCCATTATAACAGCATTAAGAGGTGGGACCTTTAAGAAGTGATTAGGTCCTTTGGGCTCTGCCCTTATGGATGGAAATAATGCCATTAGGAAAGGGCAATTTTAGACCCTTTTGCCTCTTTGCCCTTCCTCCTCTGCCATGTGATGTTGCAGCAAGAAGGCCCTTGTCAGATGTTGGCACATTGTTCCTGAACTCAGCCTCCAGAACTCTGAGAAAGTAAATGTATGTTCATTATAAATTACCCAGACCGTGATATTCTGTTACAGCAGCACAACATGAATGGAGAAAATAAGCCAAGTTTTAATGTAACAGTAAATATTAGTTGGTAAGTTTACCAGAATTCTGGAAATCCATGAAGCAGCAGCATAAGTGGTTTGCCTCTTTCTCCAGCAGCAACATAGTGAAATCTTAACCCTGAATCCTGAAAGTAGACAGCATGGAATTTTAGTGATGTTTGTGTTGATTGTCAAATAAATATATTTAGCATTTGCATTTTACTAAAAAGTAATCACTTGCCTTATTTTTTTAAATTGGTGTATTTACAATATCTTCATGACACTCAATTGCCTTATTTTTAATATCAAGAAAAAATGTACTTTTATTAATTTTCAAAAAGAAAAGCAAACCCCATGACCTATTAATAGGGTAAATTGACAGATTCACTTTGTCAACCCTCCCTTGACAGTACCTTCTCTTCTTGTTCCAGTACAAGGTCAATTTATAAATTATGAGCTTTTGAAGCAATGTCACAATTGTTGGTAACTTTCATCTTACTGATGTGTCACATTTCATTTCCCTCAAATGCTGCAGGACATGCAAATAATTCTAATCTGAATTTATATTTCTGCCATGTTTACCTCCTAGTAATCTACTTTCCTCAGCTTGCCCGTCAAGAGCTGTGCAATCAGTTATATAATTCACACCTCCTTCTCTTATTTTTAGGTCTCTCCTTCCCACATTATTTTGAGTGTTGCATGTTCTGCTCCCCTTGCTGCTCCTCATGTCATGTCAGCGTGCATTTCTAATCACAGAATGCCCTGAGTGCTCATGACTTCCCTCTGCGTGTGGGAGACAAGAAGACCCAAGGTAAATTTTAAAACATGGGAATGAGACAGGAAGTCACACAAATACTAAGCAAACTGAATGGAGGAAAGTAGAGGGAACAGCAAGAAAAAAAAAAAACAACTCTGAAATCAGGCAAGCTAGGAAGAAACCAAGAACCAAAAGCTGAACATAGACATTGGGTTTAGAATATCAGGCAACTCAAGCAACTGAGTTTTCAGATGTGAAAGAATCATTTTACAGATTGAGGCCCAAAGATGGTGACATGGGTCATAAAATAGTTAAGAGCAGGACTGTGACCAGAATCTCCATCTTGACAACTCCCAGGACAATTTTCTTTCCACTCCTTCCTTCTGTCTTTGGGGAAGCTCTTTAAGTGGCCAGAATCAGAGGGGGGCATTTTATGAAATTCCAGATGATTCTTATACTACTTTTACTCCTCAAGTTGGACAGAGATAACAGATCTGACTTTACCCTCAGCGGCACAATGGCTTCCTAGAGGTTCAATAACTTCTTTTATTGGTGGTGAGTCTTGGAGGATGAAATGCCATGGGCAGTTGACTGGATTTAATTAACAGATACTTTATTGCACTGACTATGCACCAGGCACTGTCCTAAGTTTTTCAGTTTTGTTTTTATAAATAGTAACGGATATAATTCTTGTGTGGACCCCAGGCAAGAAAGAAGTTCTCTTGCCCGTCTGAACTTCAGCTGCAGGGCAATTTAGCTCCTAACAGGAAATCAGGACTTGGTGACTCCCCTTTTGGGGCTGGGTTTGAAAGCCTGTGAGTCAGACTGCAGGGTGTATCACGGGAACTATTTTCCTCCACCACCTGGAGCCTCAGGAAACAATATCTGTGGGCTGTGAGGAAGCTGGAACAATTAGTCTGCAGGCATGGCTGGATTTACCTTTGATTCCTTTCCTTTGGTTCCTGACTTCATAAGTTTGCATTCCTCCCCACAAACACACAATTTACTTACTGTTTCATGCTACCTAAGTTGTCTGTGATCATAACAAACTAATGACTGCCAAAGACTTATTCTGTTTACTCTTACTATCTCTAAAATTGGACAATAACATCCTCCTGAGACATTAGGGTGCCACAGGGAACAATTCTCTGCAGCTGATCTGAGCTCTAAAGGGCAAATGGATGACAGGAGGCGGCTTCCCCTTGCAGTAGGAAAAAGAGCAGGATTATTCTGGGTTGTGTGGAGTCGGGGGACAGTAATAGAACAGGACCACCATACACCACACACACACACACGCACACACGCACATACGGCACACAGGGACCCGACCCCTCCTGCTGGGACACTAGGGGACGCTGAGCCGGCGTACTGGAAGGAGCAGCCCGGTGCCCCCTGCCCTTGCGGCCGTCATGCTCCCTCCCGCTCCCGCCAGGCCCGCGCCGTCCTTCACCTTGATCCGCACGTAGCAGTGGGTGCCCAAGGAGGGGTCGCTCAGGCAGGCGGGAGGGTGCTCCCGGGCGGGCCGCCGGAAGGTCTGCGCCGGCCCCTTGCCGAGGCTCCACAAAAGTTTGAGCAGGTGGATGGAGGCGCAGAGCCCGCAGTAGCAGTAGACCAGGGACCAGAAAAGCAGGGACCGGAGCGTGAGCATCAGGCGGGGCAGGCAACCCCGCAGCTTCGCCATCGGGCGGCGGCGGCGGCGGCGGCGGCGGCGGAGCCCGCTGCCCTTCCTCGGGAGCCGGCGAGCGAGCGCCGCTGCGCGCCAGGCCCGCCCGCCGTCGCCGCTCGGCGCGCGCCTCCCCCGGCCCGGGGCGGCCGGCGTTGCGTGTCACCGCTGCGGCTCCGCACACGCGCCGCGCCCGGTCCGGAGCGCGCAGGGGAGAGCCGGGCCTGCGAGGTGCGCCGGGCCAGGCCGGGGTGTAGAGCTCTGCCGTCTTCCGCGGAGAGCGAGATCCCGTTTCAAAATCGCCAAACTGTGGGGAGGATGAAGGCGAGACTTTCCCAAACCATCCTGGGCACCAGGGAAGGAAGCGCCACTCGCTCCTCTTTGTTCTCGATGTATCAAGCAAAACTATTTCTAAGCCCACATGTTCGTGTGTTACAGTTCAGGGACACAGGTCAGTGACAAACGTCCATGCTATTATACCCAAAGAGATTCCTTATAATACAAAATTACTCTGCACTCTGAAAGATACCAACCTTCCTCTTCTCAAATTCTTTCATGGAGCCATAATTTCTGTAGAAATCCGCCTATGCCTTTCCTGGCTCAGCCACAGCAAACTTACAGAGCTGCAACCTCAGGGATACAACGAATGCTCCAACAACGTGAGGCCGCAGAAGCCTGGCCAAGAAGGCCACACACACCCAAGGGTTCCTCCAAGCACTGGAAGCCGTGGGAGTGACAGTCCTCCATTGGTGTCTCAGCCTCAGCACCGATGTGACCACTCTTGTCCTGACCAGGGTTCACATCCTCCATCGTCCAGCACCGTTAAAATTTCATTAAGCCATTTTCCTGATCATACAACATCAGGCGTCAGGAGGGAAGAAGCAGTAAACGATGTTTGTACTACATTAAGGACACTTTTACTTTATTCCTGACAATCTTCTGAAGAGATTGATTCTCCAACTAGGTTCAAAGTTGTTAACAGCCCAGATAGAAAATGGCAAGTTGGCCTCTGTGGTTCTAAAGTCAAGCTCCTGGCACCCACTGGTCTGTTTTCTGTCCCTATAAAGGTTTTTTTTTTTTTTTCCAGAAATATTGTATACATGGAATCATGTTTGTAACTTTTTGTTTCTGTCTCCTCTGAGTATAATGTATTTGAGATTCAACCTTGCTATTGGTGAATTGTGTGTTTCTTTAACTGCTGATTACTGTTTTATTGAATGGATATGCCACAGTAGTTATTAGTTCTGCAGCTGAGGGACCTTAGTGTTTTCCCCAGTTTTTGGCTGAGTCTACTATGAATTTTCACTATGTTTTGTGTGTGTGTGTGTGTGTAAATTTGTTTTTATTTCACTTAGATAAATATCTAGAAGTGGGATCACTGGATCAGGAGTTAAGCGTTCATTTTTTTTAGGAGAAACTGTCATTTTTTAGGAGAAACTGTCAAACTGGTTTCCAGAGTGGCTGTACAATTTTGAATTTACTTTAGCATTGTGTGAGAGTTACACAATTGACCTTTGAACAAGGCTGGGGTTAGGGTTGCTGACACCTCTCATATCTGGAAATCCATGTATAACTTTTGAGTCCCATCAGACTTAAATACTAATAGCCTACTGTTGACCAAAACAGTCAATGAACAAATGTTTATGCAATATGTACTGTATTTTTATAATAAAGAAAAATGTTAAAATCATAAGGAAAATATATTTACTATTCATTAAATGGAAGTGGATTATCATGAGTCTTCATCCTTGTCATAATCAGGTTGGGTAAGCTGAGGAGGAGAAAGAAGAGGAGAGGTTGGTTTTCCTGTCTTGGGGGGAAAGGTGGAAGAAAATCCATGTGTAAGTGGACCTGCACAGTTCTAACTCATGTTGTTCAAGGGTTAACTGTATTTTGCTCTTCTTTTTCTAGGTTCTTGAGTTAGGAACTTATTGAGACCTTTGCTGTTTCTAATGCAATCATTTAGCACCTATAAATTTCTCTCAGTACTCTTTAACTGCATTATATATATATTTTTTATTGTCTTTTTTTTTTTTTTCTAGAGTCTCACTCTGTTGCCCAGGCTGGAGTGCAGGGGTGTGATCTCAGCTCACTGCAACCTCCATCTCCCAGGTTCAAGCAATTCTTCTGCCACAGCCTCCCGAGTATCTGGAATTACAGGCACCTGCCACTATGCCTGGCTAATTTTTGTATTTTTAGTAGAGATGGGGTTTTGCCATGTTGGCCAGGCTGGTCTTGAACTCCTGACTTCAGGTGATCCACCTGCCTCGGCCTCCCAAAGTGCTGGGATTACAAGCATGAGGCACTGTGCCCAGTAGTCTGTTATTGACTTGTATCTGATTCTGTTATGGCCCAAGAACATACAGCACATGACCTCTATTCTTTTAAATTTGTTTTATGATCTGGGATATGGTCTATCTTGGTGAATGTTCTGTGGTTGTTTGAAAAAAAGCCATGTGGATGGAGTGTTCCATATTCACCCATTAGATCATGTTGGCTGCTTGACTTTTTCAAGACAGGGTCTCACTGTGTTACCCAGGATGGAGTGCAGTGGCTATTCACAGGTGCAATCATTAAGCACATTGCAGCCTCGGACTCCTGGGCTTAAGTGACCATCCTGCCTCAGCCTCCTAAGTAGCTGGATTACAGGTGCATTCCACCACACCTAGTTTATATCAACTTTTAAATGAGAGAATTTGTTAAATTAATTCACATGCAATAAGTTCCTCAATTTATGGATCATAATACCAAAATCTGATGAAGATTAAAAAACAGTATAGACAACTTCTTGAATGAAAATAGTTTCAAATTATATTAGAAATTGAATCTACCAGTATATCATATGAATACAACCATGGAGGTTTTATTTCAGGAAAGAATAGCCCGACATCAAGAAATCTATAAACATACTATATCGACACTTGTAGAAGAAAAACCACATATCAACAAATGCCAATAAAGTCATGTGGCAATATTCAGCAGCTATTCCTTAAAAGTTAAATTAATTCAGGCAGCAAGAAACTGCTTAAACATTACCATGACCAGAAAACAGTAACCTATAGTGAAATTCTCTATTTTAGAATTGGGAATAAGAAAGAATGATTGCTATTAGATCTATTATTTAAGATTATTTTTGGAAATTCAAGCTAAGGAAATAACCCAAAAAGAACCAAAGAAATTTTAAAAATTAACATGAAAATTGGAAAAGAGGCAAAAATATAGCTATTTGCAAATTATGTATATTTTAAACCTTAAAAAACTTAATAGAATAAAATTTGTTAAGATGTCTAGATACAAGGTAAGTATACAAGCCAATAGTTTTTCCATATCCTAGCATTAACCAATTAAAAATTGAAACTGCATTCACGAGATTGCAGGAGAGCCCAACATTGTATCATTCCCCCATATTATTGCATATAATTAATTTCTGATAATATCCCATTGTGAGATTGTGAGAGTTTGTTCATTCTCCTATTAACAGCATTTGGATTGTTCTGTCTTTTCTTCCCTCCTCCCTCTCTTCTTCTCCCTCCTTCCCTATTAATTATGATCCTTTTATGTTTTGTAGATTCTTGTACCTGTCTCCTTAGTCTGTTTTGTAATAGCTTCTCTAGGTTATATACTTTGAGCGAATTGCAGAGTTATGACTATAGAACTATTTGTATTGGTCTACTCTCTCATTGCTATAAAGAAACACCTCAGACTGGGTAACCTTTTCTCTTTATTAGACAGTTTAATAAGAACTTAAACATAGCAAACCCAACTTCTTATCCCAATGTTTCTAGTTTGGAAAGCGTATATACCCCCCCAAAAAAGGAAGGTTCTCTATATGCAACTAACTGCTCATCACCTGATGCACCTGAACCTAGGGCACAGCCTACCTGTAGCAATGCCAGATTTCAAGTCTATCTCCAATAGGTTCTAACTTATCAGGACTTCAGATTCTTCATGTATTGGCACTGTCAAAACATACTACTTTTGAAACAGACTCATAATTCTGTTGAAGAGAAAGCAGCCATCTTCTTTGCTCCATAAATATAAAATGCTTTCATTTTTGGATTTATAAACACCAACAGAAGGATCAATCCAGTGATTTTTGTCATTTAATCACCTTTGGACACACACCTCCTTGTGCATTTGTCCTCTTATTTGGTTGACAATAAGTGGTAAGAAATAAACGGTGGCCAAACATAAAAGATAAAAGAATGTTGCCACACATACTTTTTAAAAAAAAATCCAAACAGGATGGGGCAGGTTGTCAAAAAATGTTGCATGATGAAGTCATTTCTGTTGAATGACTAGATAAGAATACGATGTTTCCTTTCCATCATCATCTAAATACATTGATCACTAGCTGATTCTTGAGTTTGGGGAAATTCATCTGTTATCATCTGAAGATTCAGCATCTGAGATTTTGCTTAACAATCTCACCATCATCATTACAGTCTTGACTGCTACCATCTATTTGTCTTTTTGCATTCATCTTTTGTCTAATCATCAGAAATGTCTTCCTCTGTCAATTCTCTTCTCCTTGACATTACAGACGAAAACAGAAAAATTCTGGATTCGCATCTCCAGCCTTTCCCTCAGGGGCTCATTCTGCAGGACCCTCAAAGCTTTGGCAGCAGCATCGTGTTTTGCAGCCTGTCTTGTCTTTCCTTTCCCATTAAATTGCTGTCCTCCCACAGAAAGTTCCACTTAATAAATGTGGAACTGGAAATGGGTAAAAGTACCTTGGGGGATAAGCACCTCCTCTCATGTTGTAGTTATAGGTGGACTGCATCTGAGAGTAAGGGTCGACATAATTATACATTGTTTTTTTTCCCCAAGTTTCATACACAGTGCATTTAGTTCTACAGTAGGGGTTATGCTTCCTTAAAAAAAAAGGGCATTCCAGGAACAACGTTGTTTTCATTCAGTTCTGAGAGGTTACATAGTTAATAAACTCTGGTGGTGAGGAGCGGAAGGAGGAAGGAAAAAGGGAAAGGAAGAAGGGAGGAAGGGAGGGAAGAGGTGGAGTGGCCATGGAGGAGGCGGCACCACCGGGAGGGTGGAGGGGGGTCAAAGGAAGGGGGAGCAGAGAGAGATGCAGTAGCCGCCAGTGCAAATGCTGAAAGACTGAGTAACTTATAAAGAAAAGAGATTTAATTGGCTTGTGGTCCTGCAGGCTGTATAGGAAGCATACTAGTCCTGCTTTTGAGGAGGCCCCAGAGAGCTTCCAATCAGGGCAGAAGGCAAAGGGGGAGCAAGGTGGCAGGAGAAGGAGCAAGAGAGAGAAGTGGGAAGTGCCACACATTTTTAAACAACAAAGATTTCACAAGGACTCTGACTATACAATACTAACGGGATGGCGTTAAACCATTCATGAAGACTGTACCATGATCCAATCACCTTCTACCAGGCCCCACCTCCAACACTGGGAATTACATTTCAACATGAGATTTAGGTGGGGACACAGATCCAAATCATATCACTATTCAATTTTATAAAATAATGTTAAATTGTTTTCCAGAAACAATTTTTTTTGGTTTCTCTGTCTTCTGGGCTAGTGTGCAATGCATGATCATGGCTCAACTGCCACCTTGAACTCCTGGCCTCAAGTGATCCTCCCACCTTGGCCTCCCAAAGTATTGGGATTAAGGCATGTGCCACTGCACTCAGCCAATGTTGTATACATTATTTCAACTAACTTGATGGATGGATAAAAAGTGGTATCTCGATCCTGGCATGGTGGCTCATGCCTGTAATCCCAGCACTTTGGGAGACCAAGGCAGATGAATCACCTGAGGGCAGGAGTTCAAGACCAGCGTGGTCAACATGGTGAAACCCCGTCTCTACTAAATGTAAAAAAATTAGCCAGGCATGGTGGTGGGCACCTGTAATCTCATCTACTTGGGAGGCTGAGGCAGTAGAATCACTTGAATGCAGGAGGTGGAGATTGCAGTGAGCCGAGATCACACCATTGAGCTCCAGCCTGGGTAACAAGGGCAAAACTTCGTCTAGGAAAAAAAAAAGTGGTATCTCCTATGGTCTCAATATTCATTTCACTCAGTATCAAATAATCTGAGCAACTTTCCTTCTTTTTTAGCTATATTTCTTCTGAAGTGACATGCCTGTGTGTGTCAGAAATTACCAATACCCACAAGTTGCTCCAAATGTCTCAGGCTTAGTCAGGTGTTTCCAATTGATGGGATTCCGGCCAGAGGGATGTGAGTGCAAAAGGTTTAAGTTTCTCCTAAGTTTGGCCATTAAAAACATTCTTTGCAAGCGAGAGCTCATGCCTGTAATCCCAGTACTTTGGAAGGCTGAGGCGGACAGAACACTTGAGCTCAGGAATTCAAGATCAGCCTGGGAAGCATGAAAAAAACCTGTTTCTACTAAAAAATACAAAAAATTGGCCAGGTGCAGTGGCTCACATCTGTAATCCCAGCACTTTGGCAGTGCTGGCAGATCATGAGGTCAAGAGAACGAGACCATCCTGGCCAGCATGGTGAAACCCCATCTCTACTAAAATTACAAAAACTAGCTGGGCACAGTGGCACACACCTCTAGTCCCAGCTACTTGGGAAGCTGAGGCAGGAGAATCACTTGAACCCGGGAGGCAGAAATTGCAGTGAACTGAGACTGCGCCACTGCACTCCAGCCTGGTGACACAGTGAGACTCCGTCTCAAAAAAAAAAAATTAGCTGGCATGGTGGCGTGTGCCTGTAGTCCTAGCTATTTGGGAGCCTGAGGAGGAAGGATCACCTCCAGCTCACTGCAGGAAATCAAGACTGCAGTGAGCTGCAATTGCACTGCTGCACTCCAGTCTAGGTGATGAGAGTGAGACCTTGTCTCAAAAAAAATACCTCAAAAATGAAAAACAAAAAAAAAAAACATTTTGTGTAATCTTCTGACCCTGTATTCCTGTGCTGTATCAATTTTAGACATATATTCCAGGTGGCATAACTACATGATGGAGTAGGGCCACTCAAACTGCTTCACTGTCTATGAAAATGGAATATCATTTCTTATAAAGTAGAATATTTTGTGGTAAACTTTTTCATTCTCCTTTTGATAGTTTCGCTAAGTTAAGAATCTCAAGCTGCCCCCCAACCCGTTTTCCTTCCTATTTAATCAAATATTGGCAGATAAACATAAACATAGTACAATTCAGATAATTCTTTATATTGTATACACACAGACCTTTGAATATAATCTGAAAGGAATCTGCAGTCCACAATGACACATACAGCTTTACCTTCCTTTGCTCAAAAAATATTATTTTGAGGGAGGATCTAAGATGGCCGATTAGGAGCAGCTCAGGATTGCAGCTCCCAGTGAAAGCATGGAGGGTGAGTGGACGCCACATTTCCAGATAGATTGTTATTGCCCACAGACCAGTAGATTCCCAGGCAGAGGAGCCCCATGGGTCACCAGCGCGGCTGTTTTGGCCAGCGCGGTGGGTCTCCGCACAAAATACACGGGTCCGGGTGCCATTAGCTGGCGATTGGAGCTCCTGGGAGACAGAGTTGCCCATTCAAGTGATAAAAAGGGAACTGAAACAGGGAGCCAGGCCAGGAGATTCCCAGGCAAAAAAGCACTATGAATCTCCAGCACAGCCGTTTCAGCTGGTGCAGTGGGTCACCACTCGGGAAATCACACAGATCCGGGCGCCTTTTCAACAGGCGACTGGAATGCCTGGGAGACAGAGTTGTCCATTCAACTGAAAAAAAAAAAAGGGGTGTGAGGCAGGGAGTCAGGTGATCAGGCTCAGGCTCGGCTGGTCCCACCCCTACAAAAACAGCAACCTGAAATGCTCTGGATTGAGTTTCACAGCAAGCACAGCTGAACCTGGGATGGTCAAGCTCTGTGGGGGAGGGGCGTCCGCCGCTACCGAGGCAGTCCACCACAACCGAGGCAGTCCGCCATTGCCAAGGCAGTCCGCCATTACAGAGAGTCTGCCATTACAGAGGTGGGCCACCATTGCCAAGGCAGCTCTAACTATACGCCTATAAACAGGACTGCAGGGAAGTTCACATGGCAGCTGGGCGGAGCCCACAACAGCTCAGCAAAGCCTCTGCAGGCAGACTGTGACTAGGCTGCCTCCTCGCTGGGCAGGGCAGCCCTGAAAAAAGGCAGCAGCAAGACAGAAAATTATGAATAAAGCCCTAACTCCCAGGGACAGAGCACCTGGGGGAAAAAAAAAAGTGTTTATGAGTTCTGCTGCAGCAGACTTAAATGTACCTGCCCAGCAGCTCTGAATGGAACAACGGAGCTCACAGCTCAGCACTTGAGCTCCTATAAAGGACAGACTGTTTCCTCAAGCAGCTCCCTGACCCCCATATATCCAAAGAGTCACTTCATAAAGGAGAGCTCAGACTGACATCTGACAGGTATCCTTCTGGGACAAAGATAGCAGAAGAAGAAACTGGCAGCAACCCTTACTGTTCTGTAGCCGCTGCAGGTGATCTCCAGGCAAACAGGGCCTGGAGTGGACCTCAGCAGTCCTACAGCAGAGGGGCCTGACTGTAAAAAGGAAAACTAAGAAACAGAGAGAAATAACTTCATCATCAACAAAAAGGACATCCACTCACAGACCCCATCTGAAAGTCAACAACTACAAAGACGACAGGTAGATAAATCCAGAAAGATGGGAAGAAACCAGCACAAAAAGGATGAAAACACCCGAAACCAGAATGCCTCTCCTCCTCCAAGGGATCACAGCTCCTCACGAGAAAGGGAACAAGGCTGGGTGGAGTATGAGTCTGATGAATTGACAGAAACAGGCTTCAGAAGATGGGAAATAAGAAACTTCTCTGAGCTAAAAGAACATGTTCTAACCCAATTTAAAGAAACTAAGAACCTTGAAAAAAGGTTTGATGAAATGCTAACGAGAATAAACAGCTTAGAGAGGAATATAAGTGAATTGATGGAGCTGAAAAATGCAGCACGAGAACTTCACAAAGCACACACAAGTTTCAATAGTTGAATTGACCAAGCAGAAGAAAGGATATCAGAGGTTGAAGACCAACTCAATGAAATAAAACGAGAAGGCAAGATTAGAGAAAAAAGGGTAACAAGGAATGAACAAAGTCTCCAAGAAATATGGGACTATGTGAAAAGACCTAATCTA
>CAUYLG010033543.1:0-13298 GCA_963573385.1 Cacajao melanocephalus
TGTGGTAACATATAAATGTTATGTTTTTGGTGGTTCGGTTTTCCCCAGGTATTAATTGGGTGCTGTTTGGTTTTTCAATCCAATGGGGTCTGGCGTTTTTTAATTCCAATTATTTTTAAAAAAAAAAAAAAAAAAAAAAAAAAAGCCGAGGAGAATCAGAAGAGAATTTATTTATTCCGAAGGACACTATCTACAATATTAAAACCTGAAGAATGACCAACGAGAGCAAAAGCCGAGGGTTACCATGATCTGACTTTCAAGGCAGAGGACGGGACGTTTGGACCTCATAGGCAGTAAGTATAGACTGAATCGTGGAAGAGAGTCCATTGGTGGGGACAGAGAGAGGTCGGAACCCACTCCCATGTCTCCCCGCTACTCTACCGCTTTGCTCTTCCTGGTGGACACCAGCTAGCAAATGCGGGTGACAGAAGCCCAGGAGAGGCTGTTCCTGGAGCCAGAGGACCAGCAGACCACCTGCACCAGGACCCATGTGAACTTGGAATTGCCTGGAGCAACTTTTAGAAAACATCAAAACAAGCTGAGAGAGCCTGGTGTGGGCCCAGACCTGTTGTCCCAGGTCCTTGGGAGGCTGAGACAGGAGGATCCCTTGAGCCAGGAGTTCAAGTCTAGCCTGGGCAACACAGCAAGACCCTGTCTCTGAAACAAACAAACAAACAAACAGAAAATCCAAAACAAAAAACAAAGAAACCAAGCTGATGGAGACTGAGCTCCGGCTGTGAAGTCAGCTGAGGGGACAAGCTCACGGGCAGGTGGGATTCAGCCAAGCTCCTGCTCCCTTGTCTGTTCTGGGAAGCCCTGGGCAATGGAAGGGGCCGTAGCTTCTTAGGCTGGTTCTCACATTTGCTAGCCTAGAGACCCCTTTGTAAAGCAGGGATAACACCCATTCTGTCTCATTGGCTTTGTAAGCCTTGAAGTGCCAGCTAGCATGAGGGACACCGGGGATGCCCAGAGCCTTGAGTACAAGGCCTGTGGAACCCGCAAAGCCCACCCACTGGAATGACCGAGACAGGATCCTTCCTACTTCATAATTGACTTCCTATCTCTTAGATGAACTGGAATGAGTTAAAATGAAAGGGGTTTCCAGCCAACTCTCATCTAAAGTAGAACTTCTTGAACTATCTGTGAGCAAGATTCAAACAATATTTTAAAACAATTTTAATTCAACGTGGACAGATATTTTTGTAATGGAATACAAAGAAATTACTGGAAAGATGCAATGCAAAGCCAGATTCCAACAAAATTACTCATCACGTTTCCATTAATGTTTATATTCTCTCTTGATTTCTGCACTTGTCTTGTTGCAGACTGATCAGAAGCCATCTGTGAGCAGGCTTGGGTGTGAGTCGGGCTGATCTATCGTCTCACCACTCAATGTCAACAGGCTACGTGGGCACCACCCGGGAACTTGCTAGAACTCTAGCATCTTGGGCCTCATCCCATTCCTGCTGAACCAGAACCTGCTTTTTTCACAAGATACCCAACTGATTCGTGTGTATGTTAAAGTGTGTGGTGACACCCATGGCAGCTGGGACTCAGGAATGTTTTGCAGAATGAGGGAATTAACCGAAACCTCTACTTCCAAACCTCAATTTCCCATGACATAAGAGCTGATGACGTAGACCTTCTTTCTGAGGAGCAGGCCCAGCTATGTAATTTGCAAAGCCCGCTGCAAAAGGAAAAGGTGGGGACCCTTTTAAAAAAATCATGGAGAATTTCTAAGGTGGTGACAACCAACCTGTGTCCTTCCAATGTCGGCCATATGTGACTGCACAGGTCCCACCCTAGGAAGCTGATGAGCTAAGATTGGGTCATTCTGGACTCAGTCATGCTAGCCAAGGAAACTGATGAGAATTCTGCTCTGTTTCTATCTATTACCGACCATTGTCATTAAAAAGCTCCGACCCCTTCTCCTTTTTGAAGTTTATTTTTTTTCTTAATATGCAAATAGAAATGGTTTCAAATGGCTGTTATTCCAATGTATTCTTTCAAAAATACAAATATGTGCATGTCTATTAAAACATGAATAGAAGCTCTATTTAGGGAAAGACAACTTGTGCTCTTTTATTTTATTGACAGTGTACAGATTTTGATATATTGCATTACAATACTGACTGCTAGATTTCTTAGAAAGGTTTAGTTTAGATTTACTGTAGATTTTTTTTCACAATAAAAATAAACTCATGCCAGTGTTCAGTAACCAATAATATCAATTCAAATTTAATGACAGTTTTATTAAACTAAGAATCTCATATCACAGAGCATTCACAGTGCAGGAGGTCACAGTTATTGAAAAAATAAATAGCGGGATAAACATAATCACTATTTACAACTTTCCAACTATGCTCCTGCTTTGCCCATTAGAGAGAGAATGAACAAAGATGGTGGCGTGCAGCTCAGCATGCCAGGACGATCTTAAGGGGCACTCGAACGATGTGTGAACAGCCCCAAAAGTTCTTGGTTTTGGTTGTTTTTAAGGAGGTTCTTTCAGGACGTAAGAGTCCTCTGATTCCATCTACCTGTTACTTGGTAGGTCAGGACAGGGCCCGGGAAGACCCAGGTCTCCCTCAGAAACCGGGTCCGGCATCCCCTTGGGCATCTTGGATCCGCCTGGCCTCTCCTGGCTCCACCCCTTCCTTAGCAACTCCTGCATCTAGCCATGGACCTGGCTGCATCTGGCTGACAGCCTTTTTCCTCTCTAGGTAATCAAAGCTTTCTTTGTGCTCAGACTCCCTGCTGGTGGCTGCTGGGCAGGAGACACAGGCAGAGGTGCCCTGCCAGGGAGTGTGTGCTCTGAAATGGAGACTCAGCCTCACAGACCAGCAACCCCCACTGCTGGGCTCCCCAAGAGCTGGCCACAGTGGCTCAGCCAGAGTTCTGTCCACAGGGGCTCCAGGTCCCCTAGGTCCAAGGCTTATGCAGGAAGCTCAAGGAAGCAGACAGTGTGGTCTTGGGGGCTGCAGCTCAGAGGGCAGGAATGAAAGGTGAGGGCAGAGATGCCCAGTGGCCAGAAAAAAAAAAAAAAACCTCACAAGAACATCTTATCTGGAAAAACAGAGCTGCCTTATTCACACTCCAGTCGTTTTCAGGAGGGAAAAGGCTTCTCTTCTCCCACTGAAAGAGGACTGCGTGTCTGTCCTGAATGGACTTGGGAAATTCTGTGTTGAGAATTCTGGAGTGGCAGCAAAGAAGGCTCTGTTGCTTGGGACATTCCCTTTAGGCACAAAGGCAGATCACACCAAACCATGCATCTAGAAACCAAAAGCGGCTCATTCTCTCTCTGGATAGCATAAAACATTTGTTTTCCAGTGACAGGGTGATGGGGGTACTGACTCTCTGCAGGATTAAGAATTTTATTGGCCTGGTCCACGGACAAGTCCCAATCAACACGTTGCATAAGAAGCAGCTGCTTGGGCCAGGTGCGGTGGCTCATGCTTGTAATCCCAGCACATTGGGAGGTCAAGACAGGAGGATCACATGAGGCCAGGAGTTCAAGACCTACCTGGGCAACACAGCAAGATCCTGTCTCTAAAAAAAAATAAAAAGAAATTAGCTGGGTATGGTGGCATGTGCCTGTAGTCCCGGCCACTTTGGGGGCCAAGGCAGGAGGGTCACTTGAGCCTAGGAGTTTGAGGCTTTTGTGAGCTGTGATCAAGCCACTGCGCTCCAGCCTGGGCAACAGAATGAGACCCTTTCTCAAAAAAAAAAAAAAAAAAAAAAAAAGCAACCGTTTGTATTCTAGCAACAGTGGGAACAGGTGTGGCTTAGGCCGGCATTCACCGGGGTTATAACTAAGGAGCAGCCAGTCCCCAGACCTGTAACTCCAAGGGATGGAAAAGCCACACAGCCAAGGGCTCAGCTTTCCCAGAGGCACAGTGTGGATTTCAGCTCTCAGAGATGCTGCCTGTGCCCTGGAGTCCCGGTACCAGGGCATCCCAGCATCAGACATCGTCCTAGCCTAGAAGAGAGTATGTTGTCAGCCCTGTTAGAAGCAGGAGGTTCACAACTTTGACAGCTGGACACTGACACTGTGAGATCTGATAAACAGCTTTAGAAACATACAGGCAAAAGACAAAAGACCACCTGTGCCCCTGGCAGTGTGTGCTCGGGAGTGTTTGAGGGTTTAATAGAGACAATGGCACCTGGGAGCCATCTGTCATTGAAAAGTTAGGAGTTTTAAAACCCCCATAAAATAATCAAAGCCCTAAAACCTCTCAGCTCGCCTCCCTGAAAAGACAGCCCCACCGTGGTTGCAGAATGGAAGGGAAGTACCTCTTCTCCTGACTCCGGGCGGGCACCCCTTTCCTTGGGTTGGGAGCACAGTGACAGGCAGGAAATCCTCCCATTAGCTACCCAGCCTAAAGCTGAGCACAAAATCAGTGTCCCAATTTAGTTTTATTTATCAACAAGCAAATATAGCAATCTAAATCTAAATGTCTTTTTTGGCCAGGCACGGTAGCTCATGCCTGTAATCTCAGCACTCTGGGAGGCCGAGGCAGGCGGATCACTCAAGGTCAGGAGTTCAAAACTAGTCTGACCAACATGGTAAAACTGCTCTACCAAAAATGTAAAAATTAGCCGGGTGTGGTGGCATGTGCCTATAGTCCCAGCTACCTGGGAGGCTGAGGTGGGAGAATCGCTTGAACCTGGGAGGCGGAGGTTACAATGAACCAAGATGGTACCACTGCACTTCAGCCTGGGCAACAAAGTGAGACCCTCTCTCTCAGAAAAAAAAAAAGCCTTTTTAAAACCTGTACCCTGGCTGGGTGCAATGGCTCATGCCTGTAATCGAAGCTCTTTGGGAATCCAAGGCAGATGGATCACGAGGTCAGGAGTTCAAGACTAGCCTGGCCAAGATGGTGAAACCCTGTCTCTACTAAAAATACAAAAATTAGCCGAGCGCAGTGGCGGGCACCTGTAGTCCCAGCTACTTGGAGGCTGAGGCAGGAGAATCACTTGAACCCAGGAGGGGGAGGTTGCAGTGAGCCGAGACTGAGCCACTGCATTCTAGCCTGGGCACAGAGCAAGACTCCATCTCAAAAATAAAAACAAAAACAAAACCTGTACCCTGTGAATATGCCCTTTGGGGAACAGCTCTTTGCAGCAAGGTGAAGGGGCCCCCACACAAGCCAGGCTGGCAAAGGTTGTGGCTCAAAGTGAACAGCAAAATCCCATGTTCTCTGCCCTGTGGGACAGGCTTAGAGAAAGACCTCCTTGCTCTTGTTCCCATATAACTGAGTCATCGGGGAAGATTTTCCCAAAGGACAGGAAGGGCCCCTCTCCATGCTTTGAGAAGCCCCAGAGGGAGGCTTCATGCCTGAGGGGCTCACAGGATGAGCTACAGAGACCAGGAAATCCTTTGGGCGCGCATATTTGGGCGCTTACACATAAAGAGACAGCAAGGGTACTGCTTCGGGCCTAGGATTGGGTGGGGGTTGATGGACTTCCTGCCACCCCAGATCTGCCCACAGAGCATTTTCAGAAATTTCTAGAAGTTTCTATGGGCACGGTGTGGCAACAAAGCTGCCAAGATGAGGACCACCTCAGGTGCCCCATGTACGCCTGCTAACTGCCCCCAGGAAAGGATGTCCCCTATGTCTGGAGGGCATTAGAGAGACCATGAATATTTAAAGCATGGCATTTGCGTACAATCTCCTGAGGATTTTCTTTCTTTATTTATTTGAGCCACAAGCATTTGCTGAGAGTGATCACAGGGACAGCACAGCCATGTTTTTCCAGCCAGGGAGGAGCATGGCCCGGAAGGAAAGGAAAGGAAAGACAGGAGTGGAGACAAAAGACCAACCCCTCCTCCAGGACCCATTCGCCCTGGGCACAAAGGACTCTGCTTCTCAACTGCTGAATCCCAGGGGGAAACTTCCAAAATACGGCAACGGAACCTTCCCAGTTCCAATTCCTAAGCCCCAGTCCCCCTACTCACGTGGAGGGAAGGCACGGAAGGCAGCCTTAGCCGCTGGCTTGGGATTCGCTCTTGCTTTTTCCCAGGGGGGATGAACTCTGATCCTCTCGTCTACCTCTCCTGTCCCTCTGTCCACCCCAGCTTTAAGGAGGGAGAGGGGCCCCAGGATTCAGAGAGGAGAAAGGACAGGCAGAAGGCAGGATATCCAGCAACAACACCACCCACACCCTTCCCGAATTCCTGGTCTGCACTGGGAGTTGGGGGTTCTCTGAGATGTGGGCTCCTGCTCATGCTATTAGGCTTGCAAATTCCCGTTGACAGGGAAGAGCAGGTGGAAGAAATCTGGACCTGGAGCTGCCCAGGAACGGGCTTTGGTCAGGGTCTGCAGGACTGCCCTTGGGTGATACACACACCCCACCTGGTCAGGGAAGCTTGGTGCCTTATCAGCTGCTTGGGTCTGTCAAGTCAGGGGACCCACAGGGGCAAAAGCAAGAAACAATCCTAACAAGTGAGGGGTAATGAGCAGGCGAAAATTCACAAGGGCAGGTTGGGTGTGGTGGCTTACACTCATAATCCCAGCACTTTGGGAAACTGAAGTAGGTGGATCACCTGAGGTCAGGAGTTCAAGACCAGCCTGGCCAACATGGTGAAACCCCTGTCTCTAGTAAAAGTACAAAAATTAGCTGGGTGTAGTGGCATGTGCCTATAATCCCAGCTACTTGAGAGGCTGAGGCACAAGAATCACTGGAACTCGAGAGGCGGGGTTTGCAATGAGCCAAGATGGCACCACCGCACTCCAGTCTGGGCCACAGAGTGAGATGCTGTCCCAAAAAATAAAAACAAGAAAATTCATAAGAGCACCCATCTCTGTGCATAATGAGGAGACACCAGTGACAAGGGGATGAGACACAAGGGCCAGCAGACTGTGGGTAACAGGAAGGATGGGGCGGGTGAGGGGAGGACTCTGTCCTGCTCACGGTGCCCTTAATCACCAGTCTCTCACTGCAGCTAACCCAGAACCTCCCTCCAGGGCCAGGTTCTCAAGACACTGGACACCTTCCACCTTAACCACGCTTGACCTGGTGAGGCCAAATTCCAAACCAGAAGTCCACAGGAACCACCTGCTCCTGTGTCTACGGGCATTTTCCATCTGAGTACAATGGTTTGTTTTTTCCTTCTTTCCTGCCCTCAATGAGAAGACCTAAATTCATTTTTTCCAATTGCCTATTTCTGTACCAGAGTAATTACCCCATGCTAATTAGCTTTGGGAATAAAATAAAGTAATCCTGTGTAGTGATGAAAGCATAATTTAAAAACAATGGCCTAATGAATCATGCAATTTTTTAAACCTGTGATGGAAAAATATTTAGTTAAAAAAGAGAATTTTCCACCTACAGTGTACATATAGTTTTCTAGATTTAATAGATGCATAGATCCTTTAAAGGAAGTTACATTGGCACATTAAAGTCAAAAGAAAATTAGCCAAGAGGAGCACATCACATATTAAAAACATTATTTTAGTTTCTAACTGCAACTTTAGAGACTAAGAGTATCCATTTATAATCTCAAATGGATTCTGCTGAGGAAGAGGAGGGTAATTAGGATACGTATGCTCTGAAAGCTACACAAGGCTTCAGAGAATCGAAAACCAGCAGGGACGCCATCAGGGACCACGTGGCCTGTGCCTGGTCATAGCTAAAAATAATTTTTGGTCTTTTCTTCAAGAAAAAAATAGAGGCATTGGATAGGGACAGATATTAGGATACGACCTGAGGAACCCAGGGGTCAATGATATATTGATGAGGTTTTGACTCAAACAGTAAGAACCAACCAGGAGGATGAAGTCATACCCACACTCACTTCCCAAGTGTGGCCAACTCAAAGAGACTGGACTGGGAGGGGTGATGGGCTGGCATTTGGCCTCCCTTCTGCTATGTCTGCTATGACTGGCCACTGAACTAGAGTCCCTTGACCTCTCCAGGACATTACTTTCTGTTAAATGGGGAGAATAATCCCTACATACATCACAGGGCTGTTTAGAGAATCAAAACAGAGTGAGAAGCACTTTGGAACCTGGCTGAGCCTGTAAGATGGGAGGAACCAGGAGAACTAAGCTACTCAGGGCACAGAGTGGACCCAAGGGTTCTGGAGTCCCTGCAGCTAAAGTTTATACTGGTGAACCTGCAGGGTCCCTGCCTTCGTGCTTTGCTGATTTCTTAGGAAAATCACCCTCATCCTCAGTGGAAGACCACTGAGCCCAATTTCTGGGTAAAAAACAAAAAGAGAAAAACCTGAATTTGGTGTAGCTATGATACGAATACTGATGTGAATCCCGAATAGAAGCCTGGGGGTGAGGGGTGAGGGCCCATAGCAGGCTCACCCAACAGGGAAGTCAGGGACACAAGCATGAACACCTCCTCCTTTTGAAACTCAGGAGGCCCTAAAGAGCACAGAAATTTCCACCTGGGTCACCATCTTTGAGTCTCAGGAAGGGATTAGCTACTGGATTTAAACTCATCACCAAGTTGAAAGCAATGTCTAGTGAATCACGAAAAATATTCTTTCTTCTTACATCATCATGGGTGGTTCCCATACATTCATCTGTGCAAAATATCTCAACATTCAAAGTGCATCAAATCGGATAGACTTTTGCAATAGAAATATTAAAAAAATAAAAAACCTCTCTATAAAATTAATTGTGCTTTCTTTTTTAGAAACCATACCTGGTTTGTATTCACACACCTTTTAAATATATATTTGAGAGCTATGAAGTGGTGGAAACTTATTTTATATCTTTCTATCTAGTTTTGAGTCAGCCTCCCATTTGTGGCCTTTCACATGTAAATGACATGGTTCCAGAAGCTTAGCTTTAAATATTCTAAATTACAATTTTCACACTTGCCTTCAGCTAAGCAGAAAGCAATTTGTTGTATTGCAGGCAATCTCTCTTCTTGTCACTAATCAGCACTTCGGACACTCAGTCCAGTTCAGCAGGCTATGAAATTTGTTGGGCATATAAACAATTGGGCCTTTCCACAGGGTGGTTTTGAAACTAGAGCATTAACAAAGACATGACAAACCCACATGGACAGTGCATTGTCACATAGAAGATCTGGAAAGTACAGCTGTAAACTATAATCTCCAGTCTCTGAGTTAGCACCTTTCCACGTCCGTCTCTCCCCTTTTTCTCTATCCCAACCCAAGCATGTCAGCGCCAATGCAAGATGGCACACAGAGGATCTGCGTCTCTATGCTCATGACCTTTCTGGTCTGTATCACGATCCTTTCATATGGAATGAAAGTTTTCAAGTATGATGACCTAGATGATGTTTCCTTTTTAATATTTCATTACTTATTCTCTGAATGCATCAATTAAAGTGAGAATATTCACTCATTTTCTCTCTTCTGCAGAAAAAGATTATTTTCATTCTTCCAGTTTTTCCAGGGAAAGGGGTAGAATGTCTGCCATCATGGGCCCTAAACCCCCAACAGGTTGAGGTCTTGCCTCTTCCAAACTGTGGGTGCTTCCGGCAGAAGTCAGAGGCTCCCAGGAGCATTTGCTGCCTAAGGAACCACCTCTGGGCTGGAGGTGACACTTGAGAACAACATTCCTATTTTGCACCTGCCCTATGAGAGCTCGTGCTCACAAATGACCTCATTTTCGAGGCTGCCTGCGGAACAGAAAGACAAACTGCATGCAGAAGTCCTTCTGACTAACGTGTGCAGGAGAGACGAGACGCTCGATACATCTCCATGGTTGGCAGCTAAGGGGTCTTGGAAGCTGCTCAGATAATGGCCCCCGAATCCAGCCTTGCAGAGGCAGAACTCCAAGGAGGAGGAGGATGCCCGGCAGCCTGGCCTGTGACCAGACAAAGACCACATGGCTCTTCCTTCCAGTGTGTGAAAGAACGGACGATGGCTGCCTATGCAGGAGAGACCTGTGGTGGGGGGTGGTGGGGAGAGGAGGACGCCAGTGTCACAGGGTGTCCAGATCAGCTCCCAGGGGCCACGACTCAGCGCTAATCGTCTTCCCGGCACATCGGCAAGTTGACGAAGGTAAAGACGTTAAATTCTATCATTATGGAGAAGCACAGGAAGATGGCGTAGAGAACCAGCACGTAGACGCCCAGCTTTCGGTCCAGCCGCCACTTGTTTAGGTGGATGCCGAGGACCTAGGAGGACACAGTGCGGGAGCTAGGCTTGTGGGGCAAAGAAATACAAGAGGCATTTCTACAGGAAAGCGACACCTACGTGAGGAAGCCTAGAACATTCTGCAGAATGTGGGCAAGTGTAGGGGATGCTGCAGGAAGAGCCTCAGTTTGACCAGAATAAGCGAGAGGGCTTAGACTTGCCCCATGAAAGGGTGTCTCTGGCCCAGCCGCATTGACTTAGGGACACACAGCAGCTGCCCGCATGGGACTGACCCGGCCCAGGCAGGCACGTCACTTCCTCCCAGCCGGTCATAGGCATGTGGTCCTCCTTGCCCAGGCCTTCTCTAGAGACAAACGGGGGCTTTAGCTGGATGACCCCTGTGCTTCAGAGCATGGCACCATGATCTTTTCCCCCCACTTCCTTAGCACAATTTCCAAGCCTCCTATGGAAATGTCTGCTTGAGCCCTCTCTCTCTCTCTCTCTCTCTCTCTGTGTGTGTGTGTGTGTATACGTGTGTGTGTGTGTTTGGAGTAGAGGGTTAAAGCACAGAATTATCCTACATTTCTCCCTGATCCTTCTATCCTTCCTTCCACTGCCTTCCTCCTTGTCCCTCAATCAAGGCTTCCTGAGGCTGGATCCCAGGAACCTCACTGGAGCATTCGGGGTCAAAAGTTATGAGTTCCATCAGAACAGACCAACCTGGGTTCAAATCCTAGTTTTGCCATTGCCCAATTCTGTGACACCGGGAAAGTTAATCCCTGAGCCCCGATTTCTTCTGCAATGAAAATGATAATAGCACCTCCCGCATCAGGTGGTTGTAAGGAGAGAATAAAGTGACGCCGAAATAAAGTGCTCAGCACAGACCTGGGCATGTGGGGGAAGGAGGCCTCGATTATCCCGACGTGCCATCCTGAGGGATGTCACGCCTCCCATTTGTCAGCTCAGATGGGCAGGGGAAGATTTCTCTCCTGATGGCGCTAGAGAGGGACTGGGCCAGGCCACAGGAAGAAAGTGCTGTTTGCTTCCTCTGGGGACTTCGTATCTAATCAGGGAAAGCACAGTGAGGTGCCAATGCTCATGGAAGAAACTGGACTTGGGTGAATCTGTGAACATCTACATTTTCTTGCCTTTATCCTTCACTACCAAGGGAAGTGACAGGGGGGTTCAGAGTCACATAAGTGATGAGGCAGAATCACGTGAAATCAAGTATGCATGAGGCATCTGTGTTGGAATTGGAAACACTCACAGTGAGAGCAACAGAGCCCAGCAACAGGACCACCGAATAGACCAGCCCCCGGCTGTTGATCTTCACCTGGAAAATCAAACACACATGTCCTGAATCTCTTGACTGCTGGGAGCCAATCCATCCTGAAATCCCAGCATGCCTCGGCCAGTGCATTCCCTCATCAGGAAAACACAGGTGTTTACGGGTGACCACATGGCCACAAAGGGCCAGGGAAATATGGATTCAAGTCATGACCCTGCTCATCTGAGGAGTCGGCCTGGGATGGAGACAGGCACGCCAGCGGGGTGAGATAAGGAGTGGAAGTGCAGACATCCCTAGGATGCTCTGGAAGCTGTCATGGAAAGTGGGTGCCTGAGTGCCACAGAGAAGAGGAGGGCATCTCCCAGAGCCTCTGGCTGGAACTGGGTCAACACCACTATCCTCTCCGGTAAAACACATCCTTTCAAGGTGAGAGGAACTTACCGTTGATCCGTAATTAACAACCATGGTCTGCAGGCCCCATGGTACGCCAAGTCCTACTAGGATGTCAAACACGTTGCTTCCTATGGTGTTGGAGACTGCCATGTCCCCAAGGCCTGCAGGGGACAATGACACATCTCTTTTATTAACAGTGGGTCATCAGAAACCTGTATTCTTTCTCCCAACTGCTCTATCAGCGCCATTCCTTGGAAAGGAATTCCTTCTTCAAGGACCTTACATTTCTAAAAGCTTTTTGTGAGGCCTGAGATTCGCTCCCTTCCTGAAGCCTAAAGGGGACTATTACAGGTTGGATGGTGACCCTCCAAATTCAGGTGTTGAATTTCTAACCCTCAGTACCTAAGAATGTGGCTTTATTTGGACATAAGGTCTTTATAGAGGTAACAGATTGAAATGAGGTCTTCAGGATAGGCCAATATGACTGGTGTCCTTATAAAAAGGAGAAATTTGGACACACAGGGAGAACCTGGGCAAAGATGAAGACAGCCAAGGACACAGAAGCAAGAGGTGCCCGGAACAGATTCTACTTCAGGCTTCTGGCCCACAGAACCGTGAGACAATACACTTTGGTTGTTCACGGCACCCGGTTTGTGGGAAAGACGGCCCCGCAGATGCGTATGGGCTTTTCAGGATCTCTCCTGCCAGGCTCGTCAGCTGAAGTTCTCCGAGGACTTCCGGCGGATGTGCCCCACTTCAGGCTCCCAGCTACCCTGGGCGGGGCATCGGCGGGGGGCATCACCTCATGTCACAGGTGATGGAACTGAGGCTTGGGATGTGCCCAAGGACACCTGGTCCAGCATCCTTTATACCAAGCCGTGAAGCACATCTGGGACCCAGGCATGTCCCCACTTCATGTCCATCTGGAATCTGTCACGGTGGCTGTATTTGTAAATAGCCTCTTTGAGGATGTACTCAAATTAAGGTAAGGTCATACTGAATTTGGGTGGGTTCTAATCTGAAAACTAGTGTCCTTATAAGAAGGAGGAAGTCAGCTGGGCGCAGTGGCTCACGGCGGTAATCCCAGCATTTTCGGAGGCTGAGGCAGGTGGATCACTTGAGGCCAGGAGTTCGAGACCAGCCTGGCCAACAAAAATACAACTAAATTAAAAAAATTTAGTCTTTACTAAAAGTACAAAAATTAGCTGGGTGTGGTGGCACATGCCTATAGTCCTGGCTACTTGGGAGGCTGAGGCAAGAACACCATTTGAACCCAGGAGGCAGAGGCTGCAGTAAGCTGAGATTGTACCACTGTACTCCAGCCTGGGTTACAGAGTGAGACTCCATCACACACACACACACACACACAAAATAGAAGAAGAAGAGGAATAAGAAGAAAGAAGAAGGAGGAGGAGGAGAAGGAGGAGGCGAAGAAGGAGGAGGAGGAGGAAGGAGGAGGAGGGGAAGAAGGAGGAGGAGGGGAAGAAGGAGGAAGAGGAAGGGAAGAAAGAGGAGGGGGAGGGGAAAAAGGAGGAGGAGGGGAAGAAGGAG
>CAUYLG010033544.1:0-17521 GCA_963573385.1 Cacajao melanocephalus
TGCTTGACATACAAATGATTAAAGGAACCAGATTGAGAAGGTGGCAGAAGAGTGTGTCTTGGTGTCATGGAGGCAGAGTAGATTTTAGCAGCTAATGCTCCACAAAAGTAAAATGAACCAGCTGGGACCAAGCACATCTCAGCAAATAGGGGCAGATAATTTCTCAACAACTTATTGAATGAAGCTTGATTGTAAGGAAACATAGCTTAAACCCCAGAGACCATAAATTTCCTTGAGAAGGAAGCAGGAAGAATGAAAACGCCAATCATTAAAAACTCAGTGAGTTTACATAATAAAATATCTGAATTAGGAATAACTAAAAGAGACTGTTGAACTTAAAAGAACCAAGCTCCCTTACAAGTATTTGAAAGATTGTTTTATTTACTGAGTAGAAATTGAAATTTGAAATAAGATGATACCATTTTTGGATTTTAAAAGTGTATTTTTTTACATCTGGGTTATAGTGTACAAATTTAAACTTGCTGTATAAGTAAATTTGGCATACTCTGCAATACTGCACAATAAAAGACTTACAATGTATGCATGCTGCCGTGAGTACAAACTAATTAATTTCTAGCTTTTAAATCACAAATCACTTTCAGAATAGGAGACTTTCAGAATTTCCTCAACTCTTCTTTATTTTCATGTCTCTGAAAATTTTTACTCATACCATAGTGTGGTCATATTATGGTTCCAATTCCTCCCAGAGAACCTCTAATACATCCCTTCAAGTCCTTCAGTGTCCTGAACTTAGCAGTCCCTACCTTGATATTATTCTAGCACAGGCAAAAAGAACTCCCAGGGAGGGAGGATACATATGGGAGGTTTTGTGGGCCAGGCCTGAAAGTGATGTAAGTTGTTTCTACTCATATTCTAGATTGACCAACAAGGCACACACAACTGCAAGAGAAGTTAGAAAATCAGATTAGTATTTGTGTGACCTATATCATATTTTATCTGAGATGATTAAATTATAGTGTACCTGACCACTATTAGTTGAAAGTCATGATTAGGATAATAAAAACTTCCTTTGTGTCCCTATGTGGAGAGCTAGATGACATTTCCCATTTATACTGATGTAGCTGAGGTAAAAGAAAGCCCTCCTTCTATAAATCAGAGGCTATTTAAAAAAATGCCTGTTAGAATGGCAATCATTAAAAAGTCAAGAAACAGCAGATGCTGGTGAGGATGTGGAGAAATAGGACCACCTTTACACTGTTGGTGGAACTGTAAATTAGTTCAACCATTGTGGAAGACAGTGTGGCTATTCCTCAAGGATCTAGAACCAGAAATACCATTTGATCTAGCAACCCCATTACTAGGTACATACCAAAGGATTATAAATCATTTTATAAAAACACATGCACACGTATGTTTATAGCAGCACTATTCACAATAGCAAAGACTTGGAACAAACCCAAATGCCCATCAGTGATAGACTGGATAAAGAAAATGAGGCACATACACACCACAGAATACTATGCAGTCATAAAAAAGAATGAGTTCATGTCCTTTTTGGGGACATAGATGAAGCTGGAAACCATCATCCTCAGCAAATTGACACAAGAACAGAAAACCGAACAACATATGCTCTCACTAATAAGTGGAAGTTGAGCAGTGAGAACACACGGACACAGGGAGGGGAACATCATGCACCAAGGTCTGTCAGTGGGTGGGGGGAAAGGGGAGGGAGACCGTTAGGACAAATACCTAATGCATGTGGAGCTTAAAACCTAGATAATGGGTTGATAAGTGCAGCAAACCACCATGACACATGTATATCTATGTAACAAACCTGCACGTGGAGCACATGTATCCCAGAAATTAAAGTAAACTTAAAGTCTCCAATGTTATAAAATTTGCATTTGATTCAGTTTTTACTTTATACAGCTCACTTTGCTGTATATAATGATTTTCCTTTGACACTGGGTTGAATAATATGAATGACAAAATATCCCAAATTACCTCTTCCCTACCTTGAACCTCTTTTCCTGGACTAAATTGGTATACCTTCATTACCTCCTAAAATCTTCTTTTCTTTTAAAGGAATGCAGTTACTCTACATATTTTCACCTTCTCTTTCCTTTTCCACATTCTCTTCAGAAAATGTGAATTACTGAACTGACTGGTAAATTTGGGAAGGAGTAACCCGGGCATGCTCAGTACAGCTCCTCTCACTTCCCTCTTGGGAGCAAGTGTCCTTGCAAGAGGACCCATATATTTTCAGCTTTGCCTTCTCCCAAATTGGGGTTATACATTACACATGGAGTAATAAAGCTTTGTCATAGAACCAGTATTTGGAGTCTTGAACTTCAATGTGTAAGCAAGGCTTTTAAAACTATTGGTGGTTATTATAGAGTATTTATTACCGCTAAGGAATGGGGAAAAGGCTTTAAATCATAAGTGACACACAGTTTTACTTTGGTTGGTGTCTGTAGATTAGTGGATTTTTATAGCAATGGGATTGTTCAAGCTTGGTAAAAGGCAAAGAGTCATTGAGAGTGCAACAGAAAAGTAACCAGACTTTGGTGGGTACACACTAGAGTACCTATGGAAAAGAGAATCCTTGTAAGTCTCTGGGGCACAGTGCATTGAACAAAATTTGCTTGCTTTAAACTGGAAAGATCCTAATACTTGTAATGCTCTACTTTCAAATATCCTTAATACAGTGATTAAATAGGCAGTGCTAGGTCAAATGTCCCAAATTTAATTAAGACTCAGAAAATTTGGAGACATAAACCCTAAATTCATATGGCTTGTTCACAGACTTAAGAGAAATGTAATTATTGCAAGTTGACATGCAGGCATTACCTTCACCAAGAGGAACCAGGCCTAAGAATTGCATGGAGTTCAAAAGTGGAGGAAAGCAAGTGTCTTGAAGAGCACCTGGGCGGGGTACTAAAACTCATGAGGCCCCTGGACACAGTCCAGGGTATAAGCATCAGTAGTAACTTCAGTTCACATACTTGCTGAGGTTAATTCTCCAGTTGAAACAAAGATAAGGCAATGAATATATTCTTGAATAGTCAAGCTTTCAGGCTGAAGAAAATTCCTAACAAGAAGTAGGAGCATTATCCTTGTGGTGTGTTCCAAATGGCAGTTGCCCTTTTCTCAGTCCTGAATTCAGTCTTTTTACAATGTGACTGTGTAGCTCCTCTACTCAAGAGAAGCTCACGTTGAAAAATCATAATATAAAATGAAAGAAACTACCATGATTCAGAGTAAGCCAAAACAACAATAATTAGATCCGCAAGGGCTTAACAATCTAAAATGACTGTTTACACAATTTTTGAAGAAATAGATACACTAGAAAATCATGCTGAGAAAAAGATGATAAAATTGCAGAATTGAAAAAGAATCAAATAAAACATCTAAAAATAAATGAAATGTTGAAGCTGAATAATTAATAAATAGGTTGAACAACATATGAGACACAGGTAAAGAAACTAGAGGATACATTCATTCAACAAATACTCACTGAGCACCTACTATGTACATGTTTTAGTCCTTTGGGATATATCAATGAACAGATCTTTTAGCGAGTTTACACTCTCATAGGAAGAGAAAGACAAAAAACAGGAGAAATAGAATGTGTAATATTTTAAAAGGTGGAAAATTCTATAAAGAAATACAGGTCTATGTAAAATGTATTAGTTGTAAAGTTAAAAAAAAATAGGATTAACAGGTTGAATATCATTGAGAGGGTAATAATTTGAGCAAAGATTTGACAGAGTTGAGGGGGGTTGATCTAAGAACAGGGTCCTGGCATATGGCAGAATAGTGCCACATGCCCACCAATCTATTAAAATTTCCCCATCGGCACACAGGAAAAATACTTTCCCAGGCCTCTTGTATCTAGGTAAAATTGTGTGAGTAATTCTGACCAATGGGATAAATGTAGGAGAAAGTGAGTCATACGTAGTATGTTTTCTGATCACAATACAATTTAGTTTAAAAACAAGCAAAAGACAAAATTAAAAAATGCATGAATTTGTGAATTAAAACACCCTACAAGTAGCTCATTGGAAATTCTAATAGAAATTTACAAATATTTTGAACTGAATGATTATGACAAAATAAACAGCATTGAGAGTTCTAAAGCACATATGAAACTTTGATATATTCACAAATGTGGCATTTAGAAACAGGAGTTCTGGGATTATTTGCATACAGATGGAAAAACAAAATTAGATCCGTGCCTACAACTTACTAAAATATCAAATCAAGATTACTTAAATATGACAAAAAACCTTAAACTTTTATAATAAGGTATAGGAAAATATCTTTCTGACCCGAGAATAAGAAAAAAGTTCCTAAATAAGATACAAAAATTTCTAATCATTAAGAAAATTGTTGCCCTATCTTGATTTATTAAAATTAAAAACTCTTAATGAAATAATAGACAAATCGCTGACTGGGAAATTATATTTTCAATATGTATTGATAACAAATGACTAGTATCTGGAACATATAAAATGCTGCTACAAATCAATAAAAGACGAGCAGAAAACTGGGCTAAAGGCAAATATTTCATCAAATGCAAAATAGGTAACACTAAGAAACACATAAAAATATGTATAAGGTCAGTAATCAGATAAATTAAAATTAATACCACAATAAGAGGTCTTTTTCTACGAACTCTTGGTTCTTCTGTTTTCTAAGTGGGAAAAGAACTGTTGCGAAGTAAGATGATATAATATATTCCTTCACAGTTTATGTGTAGTAGTTACAGTTTTATAAAACCATTTAAGTAAGATTAAACATACTGATTTTTCATTTATTCAACAAATGTTTATTGAATGTCCAGGAACACTGCTAACAATGTACCATTTTCTAACACAAATCATTTATTTGTAAAAATATGTTTTACAGAAATACTCCTAAACATTGTCATATTTATTTATTTTGAACTTTAAGTTCAGGAGTACAAGTGCAGATTTGTTAAATAGGTAAACTTGTATCATGGGGATTTGTTGTACAGATTATTTTGTCACCCAGGTATTAAGCCTAGTAACTGTTATTTTTTCATATCCTCTCCCTCCTCCTACCCTTCACCCTCCACCCTCTGATAGGCCCCAGTGTGTATTGTTACCCTCCATGTAACCATGAGTTCTTACTGTTTATTTCTCACTTTTAAGTGATACCATGTGGTATTTGGTTTTCTGGTACTGTGTTGGTTTCTGAAGGATAATAGCCTCCAGCTCCATTCATCTTCCTGCAAAACACATGATCTCATTCTTTTTTTATAGATATATAGTATTCCATGGTGTATATGTACCACATTTTCTTCATCCAGTCTATCAGTGATGGACATTTAGGTTGATTCCATGTCTTTTTTTTATTGTGACTAGTATTGCAATGAACATATGTGTGCATGTGTCTTCATAATAGAATGATGAATATTCCTTTGGGTATATAACCAGTAATGGGATTGCTTGGTGGAATGGAATTTTTATTTTTAGGTCGTTGAGGAATTACTGCATTGTCTTGCACAATGGTTGAACTAATTTACATCTCCACCAACAGTGTATAAGTGTTCCTTTTTCTCTACCATCTTGCTAGCATTGGTTATTTTTTGACTTTTAAATAATAGCCATTCTAACTGGTGTGAGATGGTGTCTTGTTTTGGTTTTGATTTGCACTTCTCTAATGATCAGTGATGTTGAGTTTTTTTCATATGATTTTTGGCGACGTGTGAAAAGGGGTCATGTTTTTTGCCCACTTTTTAAAAGGGTTGTTTTTATTTCTCATTGTCATATTTAAAAGTTACTTTATTCGTTTACATTTATTATATTATCAAATGTGTTTCCAGAATAGTTGTATTAGCTTATAATTTTACCAATAGTAGATGATGCTAGCACTGCATATTATTACTATTAAACATATTTATTCTATGTAGGGTAAGGATATTGATTTTAAAAAGAAGAAATATACATTATCATGTAACAAAGTAAAAAATTGCAGTCTCACTTGTATTTAAAGAAATGTAAATTGCAAATTAAGCAGCAGCATATTTTGTTTATTAGTTTGGCAAAGATTAAAGGATGAAACCAAGTGTTGGCATGAGTAGAGGGAAATGAAGAACTACAGACACTGCTTTTAGGAACAAATATTGGCACAGCCTTTCTAGAGGAAAATGGTTTCAAAAGGTTTAATGGGTGAAGTCTTTGACTCAGAAATTTCATTTTAAAGAATTTTCCCCTAGGAAATTAACTATGCAGGCACACAAAAATGTCACATGGAAAACTGTTCCTTGATGAATCCTTTATTACAGAAACAAATTGTAAACAAAACATCAAGAAAAATGTTTGTTTAAATAAATGTTATATTTATGGTATGGGATGATGAATAGCTATTAATAATTGTGTGGATATTTATTTATTAACATGAAAAGATATTAATTGGACATTAAGTGAAATAAGCAAGTTTTAGAACAATAAATGTTACATGCATTCCTAACTGCAAATTTACATAATTAGTATGTCCATGGGAAACATCAGAATGCACATACAGTTAAATTTAAACAATATCTCTGGATATTGGAATTTTAAATGATATGACATTTTTTTTCCTTTGGGGTATTTTTGTTCTTAATCTTTTATTACATAAACATGTATTAGCTGTATAATAATTTTTATAGAACACAACTTCATTTGAATGGCAACATAGTGACATCATTAACTTAAATTATTTGAATCCTCTTGAAATTGAATTTTGCCCAGTGCTTGTTTCCTTGTTTTTCTTTAGTGATTTGTGTTTTCACATTTTTAAATAATTTGTTTTATTAGTAATTTGTTTCTTGTAGTATGTAGAGGTTTTTATGTATTTATATTGATACAACTTGGTTTCTTATTACGATTACATTTAAATTTCATCATCTGAGCAGATGTACATACATAGCAAAATGAATCTAAGTTTGTGGAAGTCTTCATAATATAGAAAGCATTTTCTTGCACTTACCACAAACAGCACACAACAACTATTTCAAATCATTCCAGTCCAACTCAAGTCAAAAGTGCCATTCTGTGTTCTCACAGTAAGCAGGTAACCTGACTGATACTCTTCCAGATTCTTTCCTATCCCACTCCTGTGCCCTCCCCACTCACAGTCACATAGACATATATATGTCTATATATATGTCCCTATCTCCATTACATGCCCTTTGGTGGAGAGAATTGCCCTTCCACCTGGGTCCTAGGTCCCATTCCCTTCCATCTCTTTACTGAACTTCAATCTGTTGGTAATCGCCCTATTTCTTCTGCCTGCTACTCTTTGTTAGTTTTCTTTTTTTTTTTAGAAGCAAGTTAAATTTCCATCTGACTAAAATACAAAACAAACCCACTCTCCAATGCAAAACCACATCCTTCCTTGAGCTTTTATAAACACAGCTAGTGACACAAAAGATCTATGATCCTGTTGTGCTCCAAGCATTTATCGAGCACTCAAAAAGAGTCTGGCACAACACCAGTTTCTAGAGCTACATAGATGAATAAGTTACATACCTTTGAGTAGTTTACCATTGTCCTTTGTGTACTTAGGGTTTTGGGTGCAATTGACACAACTCTTATAACAGTGATTCAGGAATGGACACTTGTAAATTCTACAAGGAAATCCTTGGATAAAGAAGAAATTAAGTGAATATACTAGACCCTGTTCAAATATGCAGAGGAGAATTATGGATGTCAGTTGGCTAACAAATGCCATTGCTCCTTTTTCCTTCACTGTCAAGATTCTAAAAAGAATATGATTGTCACATCCATGGAGATCCAGCTCCTTCTCTTTTTACTCCGATAAAATGACAACACAGTTTTCTGTATTTTTCCTCTCTCTTGGCCTCTCTGAGACATCTGACATTTGACTATTGCTCTCTTTCCTAAAATCCTCTCTCCCTCCAATTTAAGGTTGCAGTGATTCCCCCCGCACCCCCACCCCAGATGCTGCCTTTTGCCTGACCTCATTGATGAGCTTCCTGTCCTCAGTTTTTCTGTCCTATTCTTTTTAAATATTTTTCCTGGCTTATTTTTGCTTCATCTACAACTTCTACTCCCACATGTATTTTAATAGTATTTAGGGAGAAATGGATTTATAATTGTTTTAATCCACCAGAAATACTAAGCAAACTGAGTAAAGAAGAATTTGTATCATTTCCAATGTCTAGTTAGCACTAGAAAGATCCTGAACTTGACCTGGATTTCCTACCCCAAATCTCATTCAAATATTCCTGTGTAATTCTTCCAAAAATAATTAGAGAACCATCCTATTCCTCCATGCACTAGGATGTTACATCAGGAATATCTGAATGAGTACTTTCATCCTCCTCCATTGACTTTCTTTCTTTTCAACATGATTTTTAAAAATCACCTGTAGGAATAAAACTTTCCTCTGGGTGCCATGATAATTGAAGGATACAATTCTAAATGTAAGTGAGAGTAACTTAATGCAATGTGCCACATAAAATATTTTTTAAAAATAAGTTTACATAGTTTAATGTTACAATAAAACGTACGCATGTATATACAGTCATGCACCACATAAGGATTTTTTGTCCAGCAATGAACTTCATGTAAGATGGCGGTCCCAAAAGATTAGAAAACCGTTTTTCATGATATGTTTTCCATCTTTAGCTATGTTTAAGCATAAGTATTTAGCATTGTGTTACTGTTGCCTATATTATTCAATACAGTAACATGCTGTACAGGTTCATAACCTAGGAGCAATAGGCTATAGCATGTAGCCTAGGTGTGGAATAGGCTAAACCATCTGCGTTTGTGTGAGTCCACAATGATGAGATTGCCTAAGCATGATGCATGTCTTGGAACATATCCCCTTTGTTAAGCGACACATGACTGCACACACACATACAGGTATACAGATGTGTATCTTTTGCAGAATGCTTTTGAGACATCACATAGCAGAGTACAGGAAAGGGCAGGTTGCTGCCTTGACAGTGTGTTTCAGCTGGTTCATGTGCTGCTGGTCCTATGTCTGTCTAACAGACAAATCATCTGCTCAGCTTACTACCATGCCCTGCTCTTCTGATTGCTGTTAGCTTTGTTGAGGAATCTCCATGGGGGCCATGACTATTGTGTGTGTGCAAAGGGATGAACAGCCCTTGTTTCCCAGTGCCCTGTCCAGGCACTCAGGTTATCTGGGTAGGGAGGGGCTGAGAAACCTCTGATTCTGTGTCCTTTGCAGAAGGTTGAACGGAGAGATGAGGCCAGCTTTGGTCAAGTGGGCATGGCCAGTAGGGTTCTGTTAGGGTTTTCTTGTGAGGTCTCCGACTGCCTGTGATCTTGTCTACCTGCCCGACAAACCTGGGCATATTTGAACTGTATCAAGTAGGCTCTGTATTATGTGTGTGGTGTGCATGTATGTGTGTGAATTTCATTCTTTTGGACTATAACTTGATATATTTAGGTACAATATATAAAAACTTACTTTATGCCTCTAACTTTTAAATACATTTCCAGGAAAAACAAACATGTAAATAGAGGACTTTCTGCACATGAATATAACAAAACTCCTTGAAAGAATATAATAAAAATCGAACAGTTTGTTTCTAAGCATTACACATGCTTATGATTGTCTCTGTTTTGTTCTTTATAGTTTTCCACATTTTAAAAATAATCAACTATAATATTACCTGTATAATTAGGAAACATATATTAAGACACTTCAGTCTTTTTGTGTTAGGATCAGTGGCCTCTAATCTGCAATACTTAGCAATTAATTAATATTTTAGTATAGATAATTACTAGGATTAGATTTTTAACTCTCACTAAGAATTGTTCTGCTAATCTACTTTAAATGATCATTTTGCTGAATTTTTGCAGTATTTGTTTTAAAATAAAAATTTTATAGGCAAATACTGTGGAAATTGCTCAGTCAGAACACTTTATTCCATCAGATTCTCAAGCTGTTAACCAAAGAATGAAATCATGATGAGATCAACCTGGCACTTTAGAACCATTCCACACACTATTTAAGAAAGACTCTTACGTATGCCAATGAAATCATGATAACTAATAGTTTTAACATTGATATTATCACGATGTATTAAAGTCTCTAATTATATCAGCATCTCAGCATGATATACAAATTCTGTATTGTCAGAGAATGGATTATCTTCATTTACCAAAATGAAAAAATACAGATAAAAGTTAAATGATTCACCCAAGGACACACATTTATTTTAAACACCTGGAAAATGTACTCTAATCTCTAACATCTAAATAAGTGCTCCATTTATTAGAGTGTATTCCCATTAAGCATGTGATTTTCATTAAATAATCCTTATAGAATTAATTTAAAATATGCTTGTGATGAGTAATCAAAACTTGACTTTCTTTGTACCTGTTAGTTTGGATTCTGAAAATTAATCAAATCTTTATGAAGGAAAAGAGATAGGGTATAGAGAGATATCATATAATACTAAGGAGTAAATCTGAAAATGTTTGAAAGACATATTCCGTGATAAGATTTTTTTCTTCCAAATTTTCATTATGTTTAAATTGATGACTCAAATTTTGAAGCAAGGAAGATGTATCATGTGGAGAAGCTTTATATATGTTAAACATTTGCTTCCGATTTGAGTACCATTCTGTCAGTGTTGCAGCTTGCTTTCTTACAATATCTTTGTTCTATTTTGTTTTAGCCCTGTTGTAACCATGAAGGAAGGGGAAAAGAGAATATTTTAATATTTTTAAAATCTCGGTGCAGTTTGAGATACATGAAGATCTTAATATTTGTTTTTGGTTGCTTTGTTCACTTTCAGTTTTAATAAAATGTGAAACAAGACGAAACTCTCTGGGGTATAAGCCTGTTTATTTTATTGTGCTCTGTTTAGTTATTCAAGGAAAAAAAAGTTACAGAAGTGTAATCGTTGCCATCTGTTGTATTTGAGTAAAATCTAGCCCAAAAGTCAAAAAAGTCATGGCAACAACTTATAAAAACAACTGCAATAATATCAACTCACTATGGTTACTGGTGAAACTTTATTTTTCTCCCAAATGAAGTAAGTTTCCTTAGGGGATTATTTTAACATTTGATTTATATCATTATTAAATCTGCCTCCAAAATCATCAAAATCTCTAATAACACTGTTATTTAACTCTCTGCCTGATAGGAGATTAGCAGATTTTCCTGTCACTCTGACTCAAACCTATTCAAAACTCCCTCTTTGGAGAGTATTATTTTTAAGAACTTCTTAGGATATAATTTTAAGGAGAAGTGTGTGTGTGTGTGTGTGTGTGTGTGTGTGTGTGTAGGTGTACACATTTTCCCATAGTACTAAATGGCTACTGTTACTGGCGAATATGAAATGCATTCAGATTTGGTGAAGTACAGGGTTTTCATTGTGACTTAAAATATTGTTCACACAATGCTATCGCCTTAGGCCATGTTTTTGTCATGTTTTGCTTTAGAAATTGTAAAACATTAGGTTGTCTTTAAGATAGACATGTTTTGTACCAGATTGCTCTCTCTACAGGAAATAAAAGTATAATATGACATCACTTGGCTTCTTTTGAATTCAGCAGAACTAATATTTAAAGACATTCATTGGAATTGCCAATGTATTTACTCACTTTGATTTTTGAAAAGGGAGCTCCATTTGCCTGTACCAAAGGAAAAATGACTGGCTACATCCATATATAAACATGAAGATATTGCAGATTTAACCCCTTCTAAATGTTTTTTTATGGAAAACCTAATTGGAATTATTGTAGACATTAAAAAATAAAGCATGTTTTAGAGAAATTAGCGTAAAACTTAACATTAAGTGAGATTTAAATTTTTTCTCTACTTTTATTCTGAGTGAAATAACTAAAGTGAAAATTAAACGATTGATAATTTTCATTTGCATATAAAATTAACATGACTACTTTTATTATCTACAAAAGGCCTTGTGATTTATAAATAAGAAAACACATTTGAAAGTATTTTGAGCTATTTCAGGTCTTGTGATTTATAAATAAGAAAATACACTTGAAAGTACTTTGGGCTTTTTCAGGACAATATTTTTATGTATACCTATTATAAATTATACATTAGCGAAATTTAAATTAATATGATTTAAAACGTTGGCAGGGTTTGTGTATATATGTACATGTTTTGTAGTGAAGAAAAATATGTAGAAGAAAAGGGCACTCAATATATCTGACACACATATTGTTCACTTATGTATGAGGCAATGTGCTTAGCTATTTCTAAGAGACCGTAGATGGTGCTCATAGATGTTTACGGTAAGGTGATTCAGCCACAGTAGCCATGTGCCATTTTTTTCTTTTTCCTCTGAAGCAATTTGATTATACATGCTCAACAATCTTGGTAGGTGCCTCACACGAGCTACTAGTTGAAATCAAAAGCTTTAATGTTGTGAGTCCCACTTACTGTCTCTCTTCATTCTCATAGACCCCCATGGGAGTTTTTATCCTGTGCCTCCAAAATCATAAGTAGCAAAGTGATTGATAACCACAGGGTTTATCTCAGCCTGCCAAAGTTGCTGTTGAACCAACTATGAAAATGTGGTGCCAAAAAGACGTCGTAGCTTGAAGCTGCTCTGTGAGCTGCTTGAAGACCCATTGTGAGCTGGGAGAGCTGGTGGTCTTCAGGCTCCATAGCTATGGCATGCAACTCCAAATATGGAAAATAATTTCTCTCGACTTTTTTGGCACGTACACCAATAATAGTAAGAATTTTAGTGAAACAGTCATTTATTATTGCTTGCCAATAGTACCTGCCTCTCTCCCTGGGATTTAGACATAAATAAATCCTTAGGAATAGGAAACATATATCAAAATCACCTGGATCCTCTGATAATGAGAGCATTGATATTGAACCAGTTTTGTTTTTCTATATGTATTTACCTTTGATTAAATTCTTTCTGGGTGCTTACTGTCTTCTTAAAGATGTGTTACTTGTGCCTACCTCACCTGTCCTGCCAACCTGATGGAACTTGTCTAAATTTTAAAGTGAAATCACTTTGTACATACCTGGGCCCCTTATAAGAGTTTAAAGACAAGGAGGTATAGGGCTTAAGAGAGAAAAACAAAACAATTTTGTCTACAGAGGTTTCATAACAACATAATATTTTAGCTGATATATCAAAGAATTGAGGAGAGGACATGGCCAGATATGCAGAAATAAAACAATTTAAAGTTGTAAATGGGCACCAACAAAGCCAGTTTTATAGCAAATTTTAAGCAGAAAGGGTTTAAATCAAAGACTTACAAAATGTGTGGAGGGCTGAAGGAAGGGATCCCATCCTGGCCCTTAAGGGAAAATTTCCAGAGCATCAGATAACAGATTCACCAAAATTTCCTCATGCTTCCTCTGTGGTTACTATGGGCACTACTAAGTTTAAGACCTGAAGGGAGCTGGTTTCCTGGATTAGAAAGCTGTACCTGTCAGTACCCAGGAACCTGAAAGGAGGCAGTGGGGTAATTTGCAGGAACATCTCAGATCCTTACAACTTTGCCTCCCAGCAGAGGAAGTTGATCTCAGGCTCACTTGTCCCATTATAAGTATTGTGAGATACATCTAACTGTTGGTATCACATTTGTATTCAGAACCGTACCTGAAAGGTAGATATGGAAACATTATACCTGGAAATAAATTTACTTATATTTAAATAGTGATATATAATATATATACAATTTACGTATATAATAAATTTACACCATGAAAATTGACAAATAATTCACAGCAGACCCCCTCACCACCATCACCAAGAGCCAGCTGATTTTTAAACACTTATTAGTACACCCCTGGTGCATTGACTCAATCTGTACTATCTTCTATATTTTGCACAGTATATGTAATATGTAAATAAAATATACAATACAATTAGAATGTTATAAGATTAGAATTTTGAATTAGAATTTAGAATTATTTCATGTTGACAAATATGAAACTATTCCTTTTGTTATTTTTTATAAATAAGCTTATGAAATAAGGCAGTGGACTTAAACCACTCTGGTGTGGTATACTAAGGAACTAAAGTAAAAAAAAATTAAAATAACAGCTGGTACAGGGAACCTACTTATATCAGTAACCCTATAAATATCTAAATATATGTAAAAATGTAAATATATGCTCCTATTCAAAAATATCACGTTTATTAATCCATTGTCTCTATCTGGACCCAGTTTCACAGTTTGAAGCTGTCAAGAAATAAATATTTTGTACATGGAATATGATGCAACAACTGATTTTTTTCACCATCCAAACATCATTGACAGTACGTTCAGGAGAAATTTAAAATATCATTAATGATGAGGCAGTTTATTTGCATGAAAATAAACATTTTCAGTTTACATTACAATGAAAATTCTAATATTAGCTTTTTAAAAATGTGTATGTAAGCTAGAAGAATTTCAATCAGCCTTCAACTTTTTCTTTGTAATTAGTTAATAATAATTAAATGCATTTTCATTCAAACCAAAATAATCTCTTCTTTTCTCTTAAATTTCAAAATATTCTTAAGTGTCTTATGGAAATAAACTGAAGAAAAGTCAAAATGGCTTCGTTGTTTTCGTAGAACCAAGGTTAGACCTTGTATAGAAGGGACATTCTATCCTCTCTTAAAATGCTATTAAGGGCACTGAAAAGATCAGACTTTTAAGAGTGGAATTAACTGTCTCACTTAGAAATAATGACAGAAAGCATCTGTCATCACATGAGCTCTTGATATTTATTGAGCACTTAAAGTCTGACACTGTACTTGACACTAGAGATGCAAAAGTCACATAATTTTGAGCAGTTTACAGTTGTCCTTTTGTAGTTTTGGGGGTCCTAAAATTGGTTGACACAACCAATGAAAATGGAGCTTCTCTCAGATAAGGGCAACTGGCGTGAATTTTGAGGGAAATGTTTGAATGAAACGAATCATAGATAATTACTCAAGTCAAGAATGAGGATGATCTCAAGTCTGTAGGAGAGAATGTTGGCTGTCAGTTGTAAGGTCAGCCTACCTGACGGGACTGTGGACAGCTTGAGTACTGCCGTCTGCCCTGCTGAGTGCAGGGTGGTGAGCTGACCCTGTGAGAAGAGGCTTGCTTACCCCTGAAAACTTTAAAATGGGAAGTAAAGTAAGCCCTGTAAGAGGACAGTCTATAGCCTAGGTCTTTACTTGACTTTGGGGAGGTTACTTCCCTTGTGTCTGTGAAATCAGGGAGTCTGGCCTGTCAACTCTTAGTATTTGCTTGGCTCATTCTTGGTAGCATCATTACAAATGAGAGAGAATCAGCTTGTTTAGATGGGCAGATTTCCCACATTTTCTGAGTAAGAACTTCAGCCAAGAGAGGGCTGATATACTTAAAAATCACCAATTCCTGGTGATACTGGCTTTTCCGATGCTGGTGTTACAGGGATACACAAACCAACGTTAGCAACGTGAAATCTTGAAAAGTTAACTTTACTTCTCTACTTTTTATTTTTATTTATTTATTTCTTGAGATGAGGGTTTTGCTCTGTCAGTCTGGCTGGAGTGCAGTGGTGAGATTAAGGCTCACTGAGGCCTGGGCTTCCTGGGTTCAAGTGATCCTCTTACTTAGCCTCCAGAGTATCTCTGGGACTACAGGCAAGCGTCACCATGTCCAGTTTGTTGTTGTTGTTGTTGTTCGTTTGTTTTTAGAAATAGGGTCTCACACTCTTTCCCAAGCTGGTCTGGAACCCCTGGTCTGAAGTTATCCTCCTGCCTCGATCTCTCAAAATGCTGAGATTATAGGTGTGAGGTACTGTGCCTGGGCACTTGCCTGATTTTTAAAACGTTTGGTTGAAAAATCTATTTGAGGAACTGTCAGATAAAATGATTACCTAAACACTGACTTCTAGTTCCCCCTCTTACATTCTGATCTGTAATGAAAAAAGTAATAGAATGAGGGGAAAATGCTGTAACTTTGCCATAACATTTCAGGAATTTGTGCTTGATATGGTATAGATTGATGAGACCTCTGAGAGCCAAATTTGAAATTTTCCCTTTTGGTGAAGTAGATTAGCACAGAGAATTCTGGAAGACTTCCACAGAAGGCAAGAGCACCACTGGGAGAGAAGAAACCTTCCACTTGGATCCATTTTCACTGTTGTAATTTAAGACATTTAAAAGAACCTGCATCCAAGGACTCAAGAGCCCCAGATAGCTGGCAGTAAGGTGGGAACATTATTTGGCAGCTCTATGCTTACAATATCATTCTAAATGCAATGAAGAAGAAAGTTAAGATGATAGATGAGAATAAATGAGAACCTGATTCAGAAACAGGTAAAAACACAAAAGGAGTTAGCTGTGTGAGCTAAGAAAATTAAGCATGCAATAACATAATTAAAACCTGCATTAAAAGTTATAAAGAGTGTGGTCTGATAACACTCTGATGCAAGAAAGTTAAATTCTCATAAAATGTGTAGAGGTTGGGGATTAATTAAAAAAAAACAACAACAGATAGCAAAACCTGAATATAGATCATTGCTCTTAAAAAAAAAAAAACAACCGAAAATCAGTTTCTGCACAGCAAAAGAAACTATCAACAGCGTAAACAGCCTACAAAATTACAAAATGGGAGAAAAATTTCACAAATTAGGCTGGGCATGGTGGCTCACATCTGTAATCCTAGCACTTAGGGAGGCCGAAGTTGAGGGGGTCCCTTGAGCCCAGGAGTTTGAGACCAGCCTGAGTAACATGGTGAAACCTGTGTCTACAAAAAATACAAAAATTAGCCGATTGTGGTGGTGTGTTCCTGTAGCCCCAGCTACTCGAAAGGCTGAAGTGAGATCCACTGAACTCGGGAGTTTGAGGCTGCACTGAGCCATGATGGCGTCACAATAGTGCCACTGCACTTCAATGTGGGTGACAGAGTGAGACCCTGTCTGAAGAAAGAAAATGAAAGAAGGGGAAAGAAAGAAAAGGAAAAAAGAAAGAATATTCGCAAACTGTGCATCCAGCAAAGGTCTAATATGCAGAATCTATAAGGAACTTAAACATTCAACAAGCAAAAACCAAATAACCCCATTAAACAGTGGGCAAAAGAAATGAACATGGCACAACAGGGTGACTGTAGTCAATCATAAATTTTTTTAAAATTTAAGTTCTGGGGTACATGTACAGAATGTGCAGGTTTGTTACATAGGTATACACGTGCCGTGGTGGTTTGCTGCATTCATCACCCTGTCATCTACATTAGGTATTTCTCCTAATGCTATCCCTCCCATAGCCCCCCAACCCCTTTTATCCTTCCCATAGCCTCCACTCCCCGACAAACCCTGCTGTGTGATGTTCCCCTCTCTAAGTCCATGTGTTCTCATTGTTAAATACCCACTTATGAGTGAGAACATGTGGTATTTAGTTTTCTGATCAGTTTGCTGAGAATCATGGTTTCCAGCTTTATTCATGTCCCTGCAAAGGACATGAACTCATCCTTTTTATGGCTGCATAGTATTCCATGATGTATATGTGCCATATTTTCTTTATCCAGTCTATCATTGGTGGGCATTTGGGTTGGTTCCGAGTCTTTGTTATTGTGAACAGTGC